>JAGVVM010019883.1:0-65825 GCA_019149425.1 Psidium friedrichsthalianum
TTGAGGTTGCTGTGTGCAAGGGTCGGCAGTTCTCTTAGTGATGGTTATTGTCTATCGTGCTGCTTTCTTAGATGAGAAGACGGTTCCAGAAGGTCTCATCTCGTAGAGGATTTTATTCGGTTGGTTTTGCCTTCTGCTTTCAGTTGTTTTTGAACGACTTCTTTTCAAGTTTGGCGTCGAGTAAACGCATTTCACATTAAGTTATGTGTTCTAGGACGTTCACGAGATGGCCTAACATGGCTCCGATGGATTAAAGTTCGAGAGCCAAGGGACAACCTCTCCACTAGCACGAGCCTGCGAATTTGAACAAATGCCAATGTGGAGAAATGTCACTACATCCATTCATGGCTCTCACTAGCATTAACAAATGAAGTCCAAGATCGGATCCATGCAAACCGTTTCTTTGACTCATCCACGCATTACACTGAACTGATCGTTTGCTGTTCATTATTTATGCTTCCTAAGTCTAAACTCAAGGGAAGTTCATTAGAATCTAACCGAAGACTATCGTATACTTTATTATCTAGGTGTAGATGCATGGACGTTTATCTTAAAACTTCACGTAACACCTTGCAATTGCAAGAGCCACGGATCGCTTGATACTTTCTTTCTTTTTTCTAGGTCAAATACTCACTTTCATTAACTTTCACTACTAGAAAACAAACAGAGCTAGCATCAGACGAAGTAAATTTCAAAGTGGATTGAGGGGCTCAAAAAGCTATTAGTAGGGAGATGATCTAGTCGTAACAGGCCTTTGCTATCCAATCCGTCACAACGAGAGACAACTTTGACATTCCCTAGCCCGGGCTAGAATTCCTTTGCGCTCCTCAATCAGATTTACGGATGGGCCACAAATTTTGGGCTTCCATTGATAAGTACTCCGCTACTCAAAAGCTATCGCAAGATAAGACCGTCGGCAGATCACTTCTATTCTTCAGGTCACTTCGCTTAACTTGAAAACTTCTTTCTCTCTCCTCAAATGACTCTTTCTCCACCAAACAAAGCAAGCCCTCATTGACAGCTAGGGTTTCCGCCATGAACGCCCATTCCGCTCGAATACGCTTCGCAAAGCCATCAACGCGCATCCCGTGGTCATCTCTGCATATTGCAGCGTTTGAGGCCTCCAATCTACTGTCCACCACGAGCCAACAACGTTGATTGACCATGAGTCGCGGTCTGGCGGCTTCCACCTCGTATGTTCGAAAGACCCAATTTTTCCTTCTCTTTTCAATTTTGGAGATCTATTACGCATATCTCTGTTCATTGCGAGGGCGTCGATCACGATCGACTATGGGATTGTCTTGCGCTCTAGAAACATGAAGGAGTTTCGAGCCTCCCAAATCAGCCAGAGTATACTCGCAATCAGTTCTCTTTCCATTGCCGACGGGCCTTTAGTGAGTATATCCAAGACCCATTTTCCATTCTCGTTATATTGCACGGTGAAGTGTCAATGTTGATTCTCGGATCTTCCCAGATAGCTTTGGTCCATTTGCATGGCGTGAAGAGGCGTTCCCCCGTTCTGGAGCTAGTTGACATAGGGGGCAAATTGGATTTGGTAAAACCTTTTGCTCTACCACTACAGAAAATCGCTTCATACTTAAATTCAACCTTTTGACATATGAAGTTTGCTATGAAGAGTCAATTTTTTGAAAAATTTATTTGAGGATCGCAGTTACTCCATCATCTTACACGATGTACAAATCAAGGTATTCAAGTTATATATTAGCTCCTCTACTATATAACTTTATTCACTATCTAATATAATATCCGAAAACTTTTTTTTTTTTTGGTTGCTCCACGCCAAAATAACATTATGTTTTGTTAATATCTTCTCCCAAAGGAGCGCAGGGAAATAGCAAAACTAAGAAAACAAAGTTGATTTCCTTATTCAGATGTAATGCTGTTGGTCGACCACATTCAATCATTCATGAGACTTTAATTAGCAATGTGTTTTCGACCACAAAAAAAAAAAATTGCAATGTGTTAACATAACATGAACAATAAACTTGAACAAACCGAAATACACCGATACACCAATTTCTAGCCAAAACGAGAAAAAAAACCACAAACACATCTCTCCCTCCGGGTTAATATACTAGTTAATAGCCAAGTGGATATGAAAATTGGGGTCATGGTTACACTTAGGCAAACTTACCAAAAAAAGTCTTAAAAATATTGTAATTGTGTCAATTCAATCTTCGATCTTTGCAATTATGTTGATTCAGTCCATTTAGCCCACTTTGGCCAGCCAGTGCTGATGTGGATGTCAGTTGGTACCAACCGTTTGGCGACATAATTTTTAAAAAATATTTTTATTTTTTTGCCTTTTTTTTTCTTTTTCTTTTCTTTTCTTGGGAAAATATCACCAAAAACTGCAAATTATGTCCGCTGTAACACATTACCTTCAACTTGTTTTCATGACATCAAAAATCATAAACTATTCACACTGTGACACGATAATTTCAAACTTTTTTTTGTGACGCCAAAAGCTCCAATTCATATCCATATAAAGGTGTCAAATGAGTGAGTCAAGTCGGGTCGAGTTAAATATGGTCTAACCCATATTGACTTATTTAACCCGTTTTAATATATTTTCATACAGTATAAATTTAACAACTATACCTAACCCGATCCACACCCAACCCAACTCATATTGTTCAAATACTTCAATATTTAATCATATGTAGAAAATTTGATTTCTTATAAATTTTTGAAAAAAATAATTTCCTAAAACATTGTGGGATAATTTTTATAATCTCTAAGAAAATTTAAAATTTTCTTTTTCTTTTTCTTTTTTTTTTATTTTTTCTTTTCCTTCTTCCTCTTTTCTCCTCTGGATGCCAGGCTTTAACAACAGCTGGCAACTTGGTAACCATCCACAAACAAGGTTGACTCTGGTGAATTTGAGACTCGTTGAATGTGAGTCATAAATAAATTTTTGAGTATTTTAAAATTATTCAAAATTTTAATATTGTAATATTTTATTTAATTTTTCTTTTCTTTTCTTTTCTTTAAGTGAGTTCGAGGCTCGCTGATGCCTGTCATTTGCATGTGTTGACCAATGTAGGGCGACGGCCAAGGCAAAAGGAAAAAGAAAATAGGAAGAGAAGAAAGAAAATATTAATTTAAAAATATTAAAATATTCTCTAAAAACCTATTTATGACTCCCTTAAGCGAATTGTCATAGCTAATCCATTTAAAATCTATTAGGACCATTAAGTTTTTAATTGATCCAGTTGTGACGAACTTAAGCACATAAACTAATCCATTATTGACCATCACATTAAATGGGGGTTAAATATGGATTCTAGACCCATTTTACCACCTTTATATCCGTATGATATATTTACCTTTCGTTAAAATTTCATTACAAATTACTATTGAAAATCTTATATAGCACCACATTAGCGCCACATGAGCGCCAAGTCAATAAAAGAGATTGGAACGGAAGTTAAAAACTAAGAGAAATTCGAATTTACTATTCATCATCTTCAACTTAGCAAACATCGGATACACTGTCCACCACTACCTAAACCTCTTGACAGCATTCGTTGGCCATGCTTGACCAATCTTTAAATCTTGCCATGGCAGCCACGAGCTTTGAGGTCGGATCTGGCTTTGAAGTTCGAAGCTGCCACGGCCGCTCGATCTCGTGCTCAAAGCTTGGCCCAGAGGTTTCTGGATTTCGTCTCTTTTGTGACGGAATGGGTAAGCCATATGCTTCAGCTTCGCGATGGAAAAGGTGGAGGTGGTGGTTACACGCTTGCAGGAGGGACACATGGCGAGGGTAGTGGGGGGAGCTGCAAAAAACGTTGTAAACAAAATGCAAATACAAAAGGTAAATCAAATTCAGATCAACAAATTCTAGATTGAAAACAACCTGGGCAAACGAATATTGCATAAACAAAAGACTGAAATAACACATACCCAGAAAGTCAATTCGGAGAAAAGAGGAGCGATTTGGAAGAACAGTCAAATTTGAGCAAGAAAGTACTTGGAAATGAGAAAAGCCTCAAATCATACAATAGCAGAATAATAAACTATACGATTCGACACCTACTGTACGCATAAACGGACAGAATTCAAAAGCCTCAAGCCAAGCATGGAGCTCGAGCGGTAATGGTGGCCGCAAGCTTTGAACCAAGATTAGACCTCGAAGCTTGCGGTTGCCATGACCAGATCTGGTGGATGTGGTGAAGTAAGGACGACTAATTCTGCCAGAGGTCTAGATGGAAGTGGGTAGCAACGGATGAATGCTGAAGGACCTCACAAGGTTGAAGATGATGAATAGTGACTTCGAATTTTTGCTTTTCTATTTTTTTCCTTTTTATGTTTTTGATGTGGCGCTTGCATGGCGCCATATCAATGCCACATCGGATTCATATTAGCTTTTTCTTTTTAACGGTCATTTTTAATGGAACCCTAACAGAGAGTGAATGTATCATACAAATAATAGTTTGGAGTTTTTGATGTCACAAAAAAATTGAGATAAATGTGTCACAATGGACATGATTGGGGCTTTTTGACATCACAAAGAAAAAGTTCACAGTGAATATGGCATGGTGAATATAGTTTAGGGTTTGTTGGTGGTATTTTTCATTATTTTTGTTTTTTCTCCCTCCCGCTTCTTCCTCTAGGTTGCAAGCTGCTATTTAGATTAGTTTATCTTCCTTATCTGCTCTGCTCGCTTGCGGGAGAAGTACTGGACGAAGATGCTGTTGTTGCTTATCGCAGCTCTCAAGGCTCCACCGTGAACGCTTGACCACATCTCCTTCGACTGCGCCTCGACCCCCACCCCCACAAACCCCCCCCCCCCCCCCCCCCCCTCTCTCTCGTGCCAAGCCCTTGATCACAAGTTCGATTTGCGCTCACCCTCCTACAAGAACAAGATCAGTAAAAGGTACATTTGGCGAAGATGCCACTAGATCTGGGCTAGCGAGGCTCGCCCTCGCCAGTGGCCAACGAGGGTGAGCTTTGCCTAAGGCCGATGTGGTTGACCTCGCCAATCATCGACTCTGTTGGTCGCCGAGGTCTGGCAACCAACTGAATTAAGAAGAGGGAAGGGGAAGAAAAAATAAAAATAAAATAAAATAACTAAAAAAATCACAAAAATGTTAAAATATCATGTCATTGGACAACTAGCATCGATTCGCATCTGCATCAACGCTGGTTAGCCAAATTTGACTGGATGTACTAAATTAGCGCAATTACAAAAGGTTTAAAGCTGAATTGACAAAAAAAATTAGGACTAAATTGACACAATTGCAATATGTTTATGACTTTTTTTTTTGATAATTTTTCCATTACACTTAGGAGCTCAATATATAATTGATCCATTCAATTTGCAAGTTCTTTCATGTCCATGTTAAGTCTTCTATGTTGAATTACTGCTCTAGAGACTTTGCAATCATCCTTTTATCCATATCGTATTTTCCCATTCCTACTAGCATTACTAGGGGTGGATATGGTTCCAAGGTAGAATCGGGAACCAAAGAACCAGATTGATTTTAGGTTCTAGGATATGCAATGTAGGCTCTAGGTTCTAAAAGTTGAGAAACCGATTCCAATAGACAAGTTACAATTTACAAGTTTCAGATTCCTATAACCTTGAATGTGTCTGTGTTTTTATTGTACCTCTCGCAATCATACGATATTCCATAACGTTCAACAATGAGCATGTAATCTGAAACTACTAGCTTGAGTTTTTTTTTTTTTTTTGAGAAGGTAAGATATATATAAGCTTTCCAAAAATACGAGTACAGGGAAGTCGAGACACAAAAACCTCGCACCAATCACGACACAAAGGGGTGTCCCAAAAGGTGCAAAGGTGTAACGACAAAAAGAGAAGCACAAAGGCGCTACAACAACAACGGCCACAAACCAGCCAAAAAGAGGCGGCAAAACAACCACAAGCTATCTAAGAAAAAATATCAGAAGAAATTCCTCATTAATGGATATCGTAGGAATTGAGCTTTTAATTCATGCGATATCCATTAATGAGACTTTTATTTTACTAATTTTTCATATTTTTTGTATGTTTAAATATGAGTTGTGGTCAGTAGATTGCAGCATCACATGATGGTCATTAGAGGTAATGATTTATTGTAATCATTCAATCAAAAATACAAGTGAAACCGTATAGATCATGAAACTGACTCTGGAATCTGTGACATGATAAATTCTATGTAGGATAAGCTCCAAGTTCCAAAAATTGGATAACATTCGGATGGTCTCCGTTGCAAGCAGCATGGCTGTAATAGTTACAACCAAAGACATGGTCATGTAGTAGTTATCCAGAATCCGCCACATTTCGATACGTAAATGTCGGACAAGTCCACATGCATAGTAATAGTAATCATTACCTTCATTGCATTAGTCTCCATTCCGGATTTATTGCAACACAGTGTCGTCGAGCATTCCTCTTGCTACCTGGCACATACAATATAGCCCAAAAATGGTAGCTACGTTCTATTGAACAATGTAAACGACATTTATATCCAGTGATGTCCAAATATTTTTAAAATACTTAGCTTGTATGCGATATCAGCTATATCCTTTAAAATATATATTTGTTTCTTTCACCTAATAAATATGGCTTATCCATAAAGCTTTCCGAGAATTATTACCTTGCTTAGTTCGGGTTATTTTGGAATCTTATGATAGAACTTAGATTTATTATATGCGCGGCTAAAGGAGCTCATAATAACTTTTGGTTGTTTTCTCATCGATTCTAGATCTCCATTATGAACAAGTTTCATATCTTAGGGAAAATTTGTAACTAGCCAATGAATTGTGAACCTTTATACATTTTGGCAATTGAGTCCATCCAGCCTACGTTGGTTGGAAATCGCAAATGTGAATGTCAGTCGTCCTACGTGGCATAATTACACTGATGTACGACGTTGACATAGATAAACTTCTAATAATATTTTAAATTTTTGTAGTATTTTCTTTATTTATTTACTCTTTTCTCTTTTTCCTTTTTTCTTTTTCTTTTCTTTCTTCTCTTCTTTCTCTAGCTGGTTGTCAAGCCTTAGTGATGGCCGACAACCAACTAGAGCTAAGGGCCAACAAGGTTCTCATCCACCGCTAGTGAGGCTCGACCTCCACGAATTTTGCAAGACTCACCCTCGTCGGCCACTGGCAATGTCAACCTTGCTAGACTAGCGAAGATCGACCTCGCCATCGCTAGGTGAGATGGCCTTGCTAGTGGCTAGGTGAGGCTCGTCCACACCAGATCTAATGAGGTCAAGCCTCGCTAATGGCAAGGTATGCTTCGCTAGAGGCCGATGAGGTCGACTTAGTTGGCCCTCTCCTTTGGCTAGTCACCAAGGCTCGGTAACTGGCTAAAGGAAAAAGAGAAGAAAAAAAAAAGAGAGAAAGAAAAGAAGCAAATAAGAAAATCGAAAAAAATATTATTAAAAATTATCCAAACTACGTCGATGTGCCACGTAGAATGGATGTCATCTACATCAGCATTTTTGGCCAAAATTGGCTGGATAGTATTGATACCTGAATGTCTCTCATGGGTGGCAACCTAGGTGGCATCTCTTTCAGTACGACATTAGCAAACTCATCAAGCAGGGTAGAACTTGAGTAGGAATTTCAAAATTATCAGAATTCGACTCCATCACCATGACAGCAAAAAGCTCAAGTGCGCTCACTGCCTCTTCTTGGAACTCTAATCTAGACAACAACTTATTTTTCACCTCCTTTCTTAACTTTGAAGGACTTAGAGTAATAGTCTGACCATCCTTCTTGAAGGTGTAGGTATTTTTGAAACCGTTATGTTGCATCTTTCTGTCGAACTGTCACGGCCTCCCCAATAGAACATGATAAGCGTCCATTGGGACCACATCACACCACACCTCATCAACATACTTTTCCCCAATTAAAAACTGCACAAGACACCTCTAGCTCACCTTCACGTTGTTCCCTTTCCTAAGCCATGACATCTTGTATGGTTGAAGATGATCTTCTGTTTTCAGCCCCAACTTCTCTATCATGGTAATGGATATCACATTTAGCTTCCTCCATCTATTATCACACTGCAAACCTTTCCTCCACTTATGCACTTAGTATGAAACATATTATGCCTATGCCACAATTCATCTTTCGCTACAGTAAACATTCAAAACTATTCTAAACAACTAGGGACTCACCGAAATTAGCATAGATAATCTCTCCGCATCCACATCCCCTTGTTCCCCGTTGGATTCATCATAGACTGGATCTTTATCAAGGGTTGGACTATCAATAAGTGTCACAATCTGTCAGTTCGAACAATTAGCAGTGAAATGCCCGATTCCCTGACACTTGTAACAATGCTCGAGTGCAGCTCCTCTCTTGCTAGTTCCAACACTACTCTGTCCCTCCTTGGATGCAGGTCTAGAGTCGCAGCCTAAACTACTGCTGGAGTCAAATTGGTGGACGAACTCCTTGGTTTTCATTGGAATTCTTTACCTAACTACTGACTTTGAAATCTGGAACTACTACTCTTCCTTTTACACTGCACTTCCACATTCAAGACCAACCTACACATATTCATAGATCCAGTACTGCTGCAATTGGACAGCATTAGAAATTTCAATTGCAACCTTGCTAAATATCGGGCAACCATATGCTCGTCTCCTCAAACACATCACAATGCATCCGCAAGAGATCAAACTCTTCAGTATATTTCTCGATTGTTAATTCTCACTACTTAACATTGTGATATTCAATAAATGCCTACTGGCTATAATGAGTAGGTAGAAATTTCCTTTGCCAATAATTTCTTCATTTTATCCTAGCAATCTACCTTCGATTTCCCCTCTCTAGCACTCTGTTTCTTCACATGCTCCCATCATATCGAAGCATGTTTCTATAGCCTTAGAGCCACCAATTTAACCTTCTGCTCTTCAGCCAGATCCTTGATATCAAACACCCTCTCAACTGTATGCAACAGTCAATAAACTCATCAGGATAAGTCTTACCTTAAAACTCTGGAATCTCGATCTTCATCTTGATATGACAAAAAGTGGGCTGATTTCAAGTCGTTCTCCCCAATTTCGTCCCTAGTTCGGAACCCATAAAGGATTGACGTCCTCTTCTTCATCATCTGATGAATCCTCAAACTCCAATTCTTCTTCGGATTGAACGCTTAACCCCGGCTACGCAAGTTGTCGTTCCAAATCATGGATTCGCCTCCTCTACTTCTCAATTTCTATGTCTCACGAGTTTCTTTGACTCGGTTGTTCGTCTACTTCA
The DNA here is from genome assembly GCA_019149425.1 of Psidium friedrichsthalianum. Lineage (NCBI taxonomy): Eukaryota > Viridiplantae > Streptophyta > Magnoliopsida > Myrtales > Myrtaceae > Psidium > Psidium friedrichsthalianum. The sequence continues at coordinate 9,250 of JAGVVM010019883.1, forward strand.
GGAATGATCCCATGTCCCTAGCCACCACGACTTCGTCATCCACATCCACCGTGAATCTGTTCAACCATCGGTTTAAGGCAATCTATGCTCTAACACCAAATAATGCTGAAATGAGATAGAAATTGGCTAACAGAAAATTAGAATTATAGAGAAATAATAGTTCTCTTGAATATCAATATCCAATATAAAAAAAAATAGTCTGCTCCATGAGAAACCTAAACATCCTTTTGTATAGTGTTAACCCTAATTAAAATAGGCAAATATAATATTTTAAAAAAACCTTAAAATGCGTTAAAAAACCCATCTAAATGACACTGAAATATGAAGATACAACGTCAGTCACGGCAAAGTGGTGAGTATGATTAGCGGTCCACCAAATTTCAGCCTATTCTGAGTTTGCCAACTCAAAGTGCATCACAATGTGTAGAGCCCAAACGCATACGAAGCAGTGTTGACAAAGCTCATGAATGGTTTGGGGGCTAAGGCGGTAGGTGGGGGCTTGCTGAGAAAGTACACGTCGGGAACGAATCGGCGGGGCCTGACATGGCCTATGCATTGGTGCAATGCACACCAGACTTGACGGAGCAGCAGTGCAGCGACTGCCTGGTGATAGGCATCCAGACGATCAGGGACTACTGTACACTTACGATGGAGGACGGTTAATGGTGCTGAGTTGCTTGATCCTGTAGGAGACTAATCATCAGTTCTTCGACTTAGTTAGTCAGCCACTTGCCCGCCACCACCACCGCCGACACCACCATCCATGAGGCAAATGTGGTAGCCTCCACCACCAAGTGCTTTAACTCTTGTTCATGAGTTTAGGTACCGGCGTTATATCCTGGTTTTAGGTGAGATTCACAAAATCAATTGTTCATTTTGAGCTTAATATATATGCTTTATAAACCACACCATATTTTTATTGATATCGTGCTCAATAGATCATGTAATTTTATTTTTTTTGGATCGATCTGTTGAATAAATACATCTTGCAGAAAGAAGCATCGGTTGGTCCGTATTTTCAGAAAAAGAAGATATGTTTGATCTTTGATGCATCTGCAGGGCTACCAATCAACTATCAAAGTCCATTCATTGAATCACAACTTAGGACGATTACAGCTCACCATCAGATATTCGTAATAACTAGAACTTTACAAGCATCCGTCGTCAAAGGAAAAGAAGAGGCTAAAACTGCATCAATTGTGTTGATGGTTCGAAAATGGAGCTAATCAGAATACGATGATTAGCAATGTTAGACATACCATCAAATTTTATCGAAATTTTTTTATTAGGTGTTGAAATAAATAGGACCCTTGTTTTAAATGACTGACAATCAGTAAAAACCACATCACCTACTAAGGTAGTTTTTGTAAAATCTCTTATTAGTTATAAGTTCGATAACATATTCCATATTTTTATACCTATTTTGGTTTGGCAAAGTACTGGAAAAATAAACATATTCAAACCAAGTGTTCATCTAAGAGGGATAGGGAGAGATTAAAATCATCTAGGGTTAGAATCCGTAGCAACCATCTTTAGGTCACACTGCTTTTTCATTGTAGTGATCACCAGCACAAGGTGGCCACCTCGTGTGCGGTGGTTGTGGTGTGTAAGACGAGACAAATTATGATATCCAGAAATCTAAAGTGAAATGTTAGAAAGTGTAATCAATGACCCAGCAGAAAATCAATCTTGCTCTGGTATTTTCTGGAACTATTTCACTATCTTTACCTGATTCTATAAGAAATTCATGAAATAATGAAATTGAGCGGACAACGGCAACCAATTATCCTAAAAACTTCAAAATTTAGAGAGTAATGGGATATAGTCCAAATCTTATAAGATAAAAATGATATATCGACAAAAGCCAGAAACCTTGAAACTTTCCCTTGAGTTATCGGAGATGGACACGATATATTTTCACATCGTAATTGGTGGTGCGTTTCTGTTCTTGTTATATCTTTGCAACATGAGTTTCATTTCACAGTCGTAACTGCGCATTTCAGGTGAGCAATGATCCTAACTAATGTGCCTTTGCTTACAAAGGTTGGATGTCCATGCTATAGAAAGAATCATTTTAATTGAAATGCAACAATCATGAGTTTCAACTTCAAATTGGATTAAAACACACTGCTTGATGTTGGCAGGTAATATCTCAAAGTCAATTACGCATTGTGGTTGCTGTGGTAGGTTCGGAAGTTCTCTTCGTGATGGTTATTGTCTTCGTGCGCTACTTTATCGGAAGGAGAAGAAGTAATCCATTGAAGGTCTTATCAGGTTAGTGGATTCATCGGTCTCTTGGTGTTCTGCATTTTAGTTGTTATTGAATGACTTCTTACCAAGCTTAGCACAAGAATTAAGTAGTGCTGTAGGGAGAAGAGTGTGATTTTGGTTATATTCCCTTTATGAGAGACTGCGCAATTTTGGCACGATATTAGGTATGCTAGCACTTTACACGCCTACGCGGTCGCGTAGTAATAATCAATAATCATATCTCTATTTTTATTTTATGTATTTCGAAATTTAATTAATAAAACTTAATTGTAATGTTCTAGTGAAAACAATGCGACTATTCATTAGGAGTTGCGATGAATTTTTATATTAATTTTGAATTTTAATTGATTAATTATGTCCAATAGTTGTAACTCTTCAAATTAACAGTTTAGACATGAAGAATTGCGTCCTTTCAGTTTTAAACTTCAAAAATTGCAATCTTTCATGCAAAACTGTTTCGAAAAAAATGAAAAGGTGCGATTAAATAAATTATTTTTTGGACACGAAGAGTTACATGAGAATTAACTACTTTTCGGATGCAAAATGCGTATTCCTTTCTAGTTATATATTCAAGTGTTCTGTTCATTTTGGATATAATTTTCTTCTTCAATTTTGTTCTTTCAAAAAAAAAAACAAGAGAATTACAGCCTTCGCTTATGACTGTTTCCTAGAAAGAGTTCTTTGGAAATATTAGAATTGTATATAACATTCTCGCTTGAGGCTCTGTTATATTCATGGAGGATTTTTGTCCAATATCCATTAGCAACGTTATGGGGTAAATAATTCCTTTTGCTATCTATTACGCCTCAAAGTCTGATTTTTTTATTCATCCCATTCTACCGTATATTTTGCCAATACTCACGACAGAACCCACGTAGGTGGCGGATCAGCTAACTACGTCTTGAGCCCGGACACATACGGGGCAGCGCTACTGAAGCACCTGAGCAATCTGTGGCCCGAGATTATCAGAATACGATCTCTCTCAGCCACTTCTTTTTCTTCGGGCATTACCTCACTCCAACCACTCCATCAACCACTCCATTTCTCTGGGCATTACCAAACTCCAACGATAACCTGCATAGAGGACGAATCATACGTCTCATCTCCAGCACTGGAGCTGAAAATGTGTTTGATTATATTTATATTTTTCTATAAAATTATTTTCAGAAATGTCCTAAATTGATAAGTTGGAAGATTCTCTAAATTCAGTGAACCGTTGAGAAAGGACAATGCTAGATGTACTAATCAATCTAATAAATAATAGTAAAAGTAGCTTTTGTACATTGAATACACAATTCAAGGACCATCAATGATGTAATTATTTTTTTTCCACGTAAAAAAATTCAGAGAGAGATTCTAAAAAAAATATCTTTGCGATTTATCATAGCTTTGACGAGATTGACTTCGACAAGTCAACTTGTATTGGAGCTACACAAACTACATATTCACAAGTTATTAGCCTATCTACATGAATCTAAGAAAGACCCGAAAAACCCGAAAGAAACTCAAAAAAGAAAAACAAATGGATCCTCCAAATCTCCTTCTCTTGCTTCTCCTCATGTTCTTGCTTCTTCTCATGTTCGCTTCCACCATAAACGTCCAAAATTTCCCTGCGCCCTACTGTGGTTTGACCGGCAACTTCACCGCCGACGACACCTACCAAACTACCCTCACCACCCTCCTCTCCTCCATCTCCACCACCAACTCCTCCTCTCTCTCCTACGGCTTCTTCAATGCCTCTGCCGCTGTCTCTGGCGCCTCCCAAACCCTCTATGTCATTGGCTACTGCCGCGGTGACCTCACTGGCGAGAGCTGTCGAACCTGCCTTAGCACCTCGGCCTCCGATGTCCGCCGCCTCTGTCCCCTCCAGAAGGAGGCTGTGCTCTACAGCGAGAGATGCACCGTCCGGTACTCTAATGCCTCGATCTTCGGCGCAGTCACAACCGACCCTGACTTCCTCTTGCTCAACGTGAACAACGTCACGAGCCCGGACACGTACAATGCGGCGCTGAGGACCCTGCTGGATGGTCTGCAAGCCAAGGCGGCGGGCGGTGGCTCGCTGAGGACGTACGCAACGGGGGACACGTCAGTGGGGTTATACACGATCTATGCGATGGAGCAGTGCACGCCGGACTTGACAGAGAAGAACTGCAACAAATGCCTGGCGACAGTTTTCGGGAGGCTTGCAGATTGCTGTGCCGGGAGAGAGGAGTGAATATCATGGCTCCGAGTTGCCAGATGCGGTACGAGACCAATGCTCAGTTCTTCGACCCGGTTGGTGAGCCACTTCCGCTGCCACCACAGGCTCTGCCCCCACGGGAGGCAGATGCGCCCCCTCCATCACGAGGTACAATTGGCTCTTGTTCAGGAGTTAGGTACATGGCTTTTATCTTTTTTTCCTACAATCCCAGTGGATTAAGATCATGTGAAGTACTAATTATGCATGTTCCACGCGACATTCACATGATGAAACGTTCGAATGAGTTTAATCTACATGCTCTATAGACCATGCAATTCTTCTTTATCGATACATGCTCTATAGATTGTGCAATTTGTTCTCGGGGGAATTGGATAAGTACTTTCTTGCAAGAACGAAGTTATCGATTGGTCTATATTTTTGGCAAAAGAAGGTAATGTATCTCTATCTTTGATGCATCTATATGGCTAATAATCAACTATCGTAGCCACTTCGTTGAATCACAACTTATGGATGCATGATAGGAGACACAAAAGAATCAGAGTTAAGGAAACTTAGTGCCTCATCAAACAACAAGTGTATAAGAAATTCCTCCAGAAGTTTTCGTATCTTATATTTTAATCAGACCATGGTGGTCATCTGAGAGAGAGAGAGAGAGAGATCAAAATCCATCTAGGGTTAGAATCAATAGCAACCATCGTTAGGGTCACACTGGTTTTTTCATTGGCAGTGATCACCACCACAATGGTGGTCACCTCGAATATGGTGCTTGTGTAAGACAAGAGACAAATGATCATAGCCAGCATTTGATGAATCAAAGCTGTAACTAATGGCCCTCCAGAAAATTTGCAAACTTGCATTGGATGTTCCTTGCTCCAGTCTGTTTCTGTAAACCACTTCACTGTCTTTACTCTGATTTCCGTAAGAAATTCATGAAAGTAATGAAATTGAAGTTGATAGACAACCAATTATCCTGAAAAACTTAGAATTTAGAGAATAATGCAATATATTCTGAATCTTATTAGCCGAAAATTGGTAGGTTGACAAAATCTAGAAACCCAAATAACTTTCCCTTGAGTTATCAGAGAACGGCGTGATGTATTTTTCACATGGCAATCTGTGCTACTTACCTGTTCTTGTTATTTCTTTGCAACATGAGTTTCCTTTCTACAGTTATAACGGTGCTTTAGTCATATCTCCAATGTAATACTTAGTTATCAGTGAGCAATCATAATAAACGTAATGTGCCTTTGCTCACGAATGTCTGCATGTCTGGGATATAGAAAAAATCATTTTAATGTAAAATGCTAACAATCATGAGTTTGAACTTCAAATTAGATTAAACACATTGCTTGATGTTGGCAGGTAATATCTCGAAGTCACTACACATTGTGGTTGCTGTGGTAGGTTCAGCAGTTCTCTTGGTGATGGTTATTGTCTCCGTGAGTTTCTATACTAGATGGAGAAGAAGGAATCCATTGACGGTCTCATCTGGTTAGTGGATTTATCGATTGTTTTGTGTTCCGCATTTTAGTTGTCATTGAACGACTTCTTACCAAGCATAGCATAAGGATTAAGTAGTGTGGGAGGTAGAACAGCCTGATTTTGGCTTATATTCCCTTTCTGAGAGACGGTGCAGAATCAAAAATCAATCCTACATTTTTTGTGTAATGATTAGGAAAGCCCAAAATGGCATGTTTAGAACAAGAAAACTTTAACTTTTTGTCTGATGGGATTCTGGAGATCTCATGTTGATTGCTCTACGTCTTCTTCAGCAAAAGAGGAGGCCAAAACGGCTGAAAGGTTACAGTTCACGTTAAGCGAGATCAGGGCTGCCACTGATTCCTTTTCAGAAGGCAATAAGATTGGAGAAGGGGCATTCGGAAAAGTGTATCAGGTAGCTGGAATTTTTTTTTTTTTTTGGATGTTTTTTGGGAGTCGCATCACAACATGGAGATAAACATCTTGTTTCTTGTAAATGAAAATTTGACTGTAGGGCACTCTTGAAAATGGACAATCCATTGCTGTGAAGAGGCTTGAGGGTATTCTGACCAAGGTGAGCAACATTTCAAGAATGAGGTCACTCTGATGGGCAGACTTCGGCATGATAATCTGATTAAGCTCCTCGGGTATTGCTTGGAAGATGGGGAAAGACTTCTTATTCTTGAGTTCGCGCCCAATGGTAGCCTCCAAGGATTCATTTCTGGTACGAACTTGGACGTTTCAATTTTGTCGCTTCCATTATGCTGATATTTAATGTATTGATTGGACAGTTTTTTGCGTCAAACCATTTGGCAGTACTTCGCATTCCACGCAGAACGATTCAGAACTTAAATGATCACTATTTTGCAGATTCAAACAAAAGTAGGTTCTTAAGTAGGGAGAGGCGTTTGAGTATAATAAAAGGAATCGCTCAAGGACTTCTTTACCTGCATGACGATTCCGTAGGATCATACACCGTGATCTGAAGCCTGGCAATATTCTGCTGGATGAGAACATGAATCCCAAGATAACTGATTTTGGCATGGCAAAGCTATTCCTTTTGGACCAAAGTAGAGCAAATGCCGCACAAATCGAAGGAACTTCGTAAGTTTGAACCAATTTTAGTTTCTGGCAATGTTTTGCTGGATGAGGACTTCCTTGGTTTGTTTCAACCTTTCGAGGAAAGTATACAATGAAAACAAGCACCACTTTCAGTTTCCCCATTGATGATTCTTGGATTATGCGTTGCTTGTGTTGTAGTGGCTACATGGCTCCTGAATATGTAAGGCATGGAGAGATCTCTGTGAAGACCGATGTGTATAGCTTTGGTGTAGTGGTATTGGAGATCATCACCAGCAAGAAGATTTCGGAGCACCTATTGAGCTACGTGAGTTTAAAGTTGTGGAGTTTTGTCCACAATTTAGCAATTGAAAATCACAAAACCCATTTACTTGCTTTCACGGCTGTGCGCTGCAGGCATGGAAAAATTGGAGAAAGAAAACACATTTTCGCCTTATAGACCCAATGTTAAATGGCAGTTCAAGAAGTGAATTGTTAAGATGCATTCAGATTGCGTTGTTATGTGTTCAAGACAATGTAGAGAGACCGCGTACCATGGCTTCAGTGGTTTTAATGCTCGACAGCGAGAACATGACCCTCCCAATGCCGACACAGCCTGCATATTTGACGGATGCCATTGTTAGAGAAACGTCACCTTCATCGGTTCATGGCTCATCACTACCATCAAACGAAGCTGAGGACGGATCCACCCTAGATGACACTATTACTGGAGGATGAGAGCTGAATTTGGAAGTAAGACAATGCGAGCCGCTATTCAGATAAATTTTTGGTTTTGAAGGATGTAAACTCAAAAGAAATCTAACCGAAGAATATGCGGTGGGAAGGTGAAATACAGAACCAAAATCTCTGGTTTATGTTTTTTAATCTGAGAGGATAGACGCATGGATCCATTATCTAAAGAGATACAGACCGGTTAATACTTAAATTCAAGCTTTTGATATTTGCATTTTACTTAGAAGAGTCCATTTTTTTTTTTTTGAAGAAATCATTTCAGAATGGCAGATACTTCATCATCTGACATGATATCCAGATCAAAATTTGGGGCCAAGGTTACACTTAGGAGTTCAATTAGAAATCTAATCAGAGAATATGCGGTGGGAATGTGAAATATAAAATGAAAACTCTTGTTTATTTTTATAATACGAGGGTATATAGAAACACCCCGCTAGGGAGATAAAACAATTAATACTCAAATTCAAGCTTTTGATATATGCAATTTGCTCTAAAGAGTCGATTTTTTTTAAAGAAAATATTTCAGGATCATAGGTATTACTTCAACATCTCACATGATGTACGAATCAAGCTATTCAAGTAATTATTAATTTCTCTCCTCCATAATTTGTATTCATGATCTAATTTAATCTCCGAAAGACATTTTTTTTTAATGTTGCTGCACATTACATAACATTTATGGGTGATTGGTTCACGGTCCTATCCAGTCCTGTCCCACCTAGAAATTGGGAACGACCTAATGATCTTGGAACCGGATGGTCCTGGGATAGGATGACCGATTTGGTCTGGTCCCAGGCAGTCCAATGAAATCTGTGAATTATTAGTAGGATGAGCAAGGTGAACTTTAATTTTAATATACTAATTAAAATTAGGTTTCCATTCAAGAAACATGAAAAACCGGTGGATTATTAGATTTACATTCAAAAAATATATAAAAGTAATCTGTCTAGTCTGGTTCCCCCTAGAAATAGAAACTGAATTGAAAATCACCGATACCAATTTTATGAAATAGGTAATCAGACCGTTTCCCTGGGAATCGAACTAAATCGGCTAGCTGGATCAGGTCGAGGCAGTTCCCCATTTAGTCGATTCGTCTTGCTCACTCCTAATAACAATAAAAATGAGTCAATATGTTATTTAACGCGCATCGCTAGAGAGGGGCTAACTCTCCAAATGTATTAGCGAGGGCCATTAGGCAAAGGCAGGTGTAGAGGATGCTAATATAACACACGCTAGAGGTGGTCAAGCACAAAAGCGTGTGATCGGTGCACATCGCCTCGAACAAGCATGTGGTCACGCGTGAGCAGTGCATACCATCTCGAATCGGTGTGTATGGCGTCTGCTGGAGGCGTGCCACCCGCTATTTTGCTCATCTCGACAAGAGGAGTCCGAATATGTGATAAAAATCAATTTTCACGGAAAAAAAATTTGGAAACGAGAAAAATCAAAAGTTCTAGCTCTAGACTATGGAAAGCTCTAATATCCACATGTGAATAATGACAACGGCATCCCAAGATTACCATAACTAGATTCTAGAAACAGAATAACAGAGAAAAGGGATTCGTGCACCTGATTTAGAATCCATCATTCTTAATGCGGAATAGCAATGATGCAAGAGCTCAATACTTCTCCTCTATTGCCCTCTATATAACTAACTCAAAGAAATTGCCCTCGTGAAACTGATGTGAGGTTGTTTGTGCATTCATTAGGGTTAGAGGAGAGACTTGAGTGTCATTTATAAAGTTTCAGCTAAACCCTCTCACCACGAGCTGAGCTCAACTCGGCTCACACAAGTCAGGTCCATAGTAGACTTATTAAGAATAATTATATCTTACTTTATTAACCAACCCTGTAAAACAGTAAATTACAATCTTAATTAATGTAGCTCACATCAGAAAAACTCTTAGACAAAGTACAATCCATCTATTCATTGACTATCATTCAGTTTGTAAGTTCTTCGTTTTTCATTTAAGAAATCTTTTATACTGAATTATTGTTCATGAGACTCTTTGGTCGTCATTGGTTTGCCATATTACATTCTCCTATTCCCTCTGGACTCCAATCTAGGCTTCTATTTTTAAAATTATAGAATAGGAGATTTAACTGGAAGTTTCCTCTCACCAAACAAAATAACATAAAATTGTCGTGTCGACCTTATTTTTTTATTCTTGTTTATATAGCTGGTTAATTGAAGTTCACCTATGTTTTCACGCATTTCAACTGGTCCACTTCCGATGCACCCCCCCACGTCGTATTAATGCATTAAGGATTTTACTGCTCTAGTGCTCTTAACAAAACTTGAAACTAAAATCAATAGGAAATGAACAAATTTTCTTAACATCTAGTTAAGCATCTGTCGAGAAGACATCTTTAGTAGAGATTCCACCGGTAAAGACTCAGCAGAAGGCGTCAGTGCTTTTCTATTATAGCTGTAACAGAAAACCCTCGTATTTTATTACAATCGCAGACGGAGACTTCGTAGAAAGGAGTCTTTGCTTTTCTGTTAGAGTCTATGATTCTTCGAGACCCGAATTTCTTGCCGGTCATCTTATTATACTTGCAAAAGACAGTAGACAGTAAAAGAAGTAAATGCTTTTTCGAGACACCAACGTTGCTCCTTGAGAAACATGACAGCTCTGCGGCACCTCTGCAAGTTTCTCTGGATTATTAATGAGTCGTGCGATTTGCATATTTAGTAAGCGCGCACATGACAACACTTTTGAGCATAAATCCGTTGGTAACGCAATTTCTTTTTTTTTTACATCTAGAGCATTTTTTTTTACTCAAAAAATAGCTTTGAAACCATCTGAAAGAGTAAAAAGAAATTACTTATTTTCGAAATTCGAAAAATCAATTTCTAATCACAAATTGATTTCTATAACATAAGTGTTACCATGCACGCCCTAAGTTTTCTCGTTTACTATGACAATACTTTCTAAAAATGGTTTGAATCCTCCCAACCCAATAATACATCTTTTAGGCCAAAATTAGTGAGGTGGATGATGACTCTAACCTTTCACTCTTTAAGGTTCTATAAGATGTAATTTTTTGTGATCTCGAACGTATTCTTATATCAATGTCACTTTAAAATTCAACTCAAAGTCTTTACAACCTTTAAACATTAAAGTAAGATGTCGATCCAATAGGAAAAATACAAATGATTTTTTAAATGTCTTATAAGACAATGTACAATCAAACTAATAATGGGCCATGCCTAGCAGGTCAAACATTGCGGCCTCACAAGACAAAATAATGCAGCTACACTTTAGATTAACTAGCTCTAGTACCAAGATAAAAGAACGTAGAAGATAAGAACTGGAAAATTTTCTGTAGAATTAGAGGTCGGTGACTAATATAAGATGCCTACCTAAGATAATAAATATCAGTTATGATATGCAAAAACAAAGTGAGATATTCACACAATCTTGAGAAAAACAGAAAATCAACATAAAAATCCTAATTATCTCTAATATAGGAAAATATCCTAAAAAAATATCCTAATTATCTGTAGCACGTATGACTTAAATCTCATATATTTGGGCTTGAAAATGACATCGATAAGATTTAGATTAAGTGAAACATAAAAGCTGTCACATGTCATAATACATGCTATGGTATAAACTCTGAAAAGAAAACATAGCACGTAGTTTTCTAGCTTGTCACGCAAAGGCACTTTGACCCGAGTCACGGGGGTGCGTGTTGGAAAAGATCAACTTCGAAGATTCTATTGTCTCCTTTCGTAATTGTCCGTATCTACTCCATCTCAATCATGGGCTATAATATATCATACGATATAGTCTGAAACCTTCGCAGCAATTGTTTAAGGTCAATATGGGAATTGTAGTGGTCTGGCCTTAAGACAGAGGTAAACGTGTTATCACATAAGTCAAGATCAACGATTATGAAATAAAAATTTAATTTTGTCTAAGAACAGTCTTACGTAAGTGGACGTGACGGTTCATGTGAAAAAAAAAAAACATATTATTGGTTCGAGAGGAACACAAAAGTCGGTTCTATTTGTTTCACGAAAAATGAACAATTTGAAAAATATTTTTCAAAAAATGATCGCTTATATTGCTTAAAATAATTAATCAATGAAAAATATTTTTTTCTTGTACAACAATGTATGTCTTAAAATCTTCGTGAAAGATGAAATTACTTTTCATTCATTTGTTTTTATAAGCGATAGAGAAAATATTTTCTGAATCATTCATTTTCCACTTTCCACGAAATAAACAGAGCCATAGTTCGCCTAATTTTATGGGCAAGTAATCAAAATCTAAGTTATATACCGTGTACGTACTAAGCTATATAGCATTTTAAATGCTGTGGTGATGAATCAAGTAACAAACTTATTGTAAGTGGTCGGGATGGTATAAGCCCGAAACTTAAATTTGATATTGATAGCGAATGTTCATGTTAACCAAAACCTATGCTTCGCTTCCTTAACACCATTTTGATTCGTTCAAAAGCAAAATGTTTCAAAATAACGACGACTATCGAGCGACCGAGAGGGGGAAATATTCAAGTGTTTGTGAGTTGATAAGTGGGAAGGTTTTCTAGACCCGTTAAACTTTCTGATTGGGAAAATATCCAAAAAAATCCTAAACCTACTATGTATCGACCAATTTAGTCCTAAACCTTATAAATTGAGTTACTTTAGTCCTAAATATTTTGACAATTTTCCAAATTTAGTCCTAAGCATTTTAATGATTTTGCCAATTTAGTTCTTCCGGCCAATTTTGGTCAGTCCGCTGATGAAGCGATCTAGTCAGCAGCAATCTAGTCAGCAACAATTGTCCTATGAGGCATGGCCAACACTGACATGGACAATTTTGCAATATTTTTTCTGAACATTTATTTGTTTTTTGTTCTTTTCTATCTCTTCTTTTCTTTTCTTTTTTCTCTTTTTTTTTCCCCAACTCTAGGTCAGCAAGAGTTGCAGTACCCTCGTTGGGCACTGCCGAGGGGATTCGCGCCCTCACCGACCATAGGCAAGGGCATTGGCTCTCACCAAGATCCGGGCGAGGATGTCCCAGCCCTTGCCAAATCCAAGTGAAGGTGTTGCGGCCAAGGTCGTTTGTGACCTAGCCGAGTCAGAGTTGGAAAAAAAAATTAAAAAGAGAAAGAATAAAAGGAAAGGAAAATAAAAAAAGAAAAGAAAAGAATTTTTTTTTAAAAAGAAAAAATTGTCAACGTCTGCGCTGATCTTTCCATGTAGGATGACTAACCTAACTAGACCGCCACGTTAGCCAACCAACGTTGACCGGAATGACTAAATTGACAAGTTGACAAAGAGTTTAGAATTGAATTAGTTGTCCTATAATAGATGTAGAACTTTTTGGACAATTATCCACATTTTGAGTTAACCGTCGAGAAAGAGTAATGCTAGATGTACTGAAACTTCTTGCAAAATACTTTACTAAAAGATGGGAAATGTTCTAGTAAGGAAAATGCTAAGTTTGTGTTAATTATGTGCTACAAAAGAACAAAACGATGCTGGAGATGATGAAGTATCGCCCATGTCTCGTATGTGGATCGACTCGATACGACGACGAGCTCCATCCCACGAGTAGAGATGGCGCCTTCATCGAGCAATGCCTAGAAATCCGCATGTCATTGCTTCGTAAAAAGAATGATGCCCCACTGGCTTTGGCTAGCTCCCTGCCTCCGTCAACCGTTGAGGTTGAGATGTATTTGCCAACGAACCACATTCAAAGAATCAGCCGTGACAAAATCGACATTGTGAAGTGATTACAAAGCAAAGTCTCGCGTTTCCAATTATTTCGGAAAAATTATATAAAAAAGAAGACATAAATCTATTGTCATTGTGGCAAATTCAGTACTAAACCTTTTTTTTTTCCAATTGAGTCTTACACCTTTTACATTTGTGCCAATTTAATCCATCTTGTCAATTTTGATCGACCAACGCTGACGTGGAAAATTTTAATAATGTTTTTAATTTTTTTGTGAATTCTTTATTTTCTTTTTTCTTATACTTCTTCGTCCCATTAGTCACCGAATCGACGATTAGCAGGTGAGGACCGACGAGGGCAAGGTCGGCCTCACAATCACTAGGTACGTGAGGTCAAGCCTTGCCCTCACCGGAAGCTAGCTAAAGGAAGAAGGAGAGAGGAGTTTTGGGGTGCCAGGCTTCGGCTGCATGAAGGAGAGTAGAGTATTGGGAGGGTCAATGTTGGGATCAGAAACGGTGGAGGTCAGGATGGGCCCCTGGAGTAGCTTCTTCGTGGCTTGCGGAATCATGGAGGATTGAGGTGGGAGTAGTTCATCAAAGGGATTGAAGAAGAGGGTTCAAAAAATTAGGGTTTCAAGAAACTTGATTTGTCCAAATTAGGTTTACAATTTGGGGCAAACATGTTAAACGACGTCGTTTTGGTTTGACTGGGATCTTCTAGCGAGCCATATAAATGCCACTTATGATTTCCAGCGAAGCTCACGAAAGTTGACACTAAAATAACTCTTTTTCAAAAAAAAAATAACGACATTAAAGTGAGTGACATACACAATTCTCACTCCCAAGTGGCCTTTTGCCAATCCTAATCTAAGCGTGCGTTTTTTTTTTTTTTTTGAGGAAAAATTTATGATAAAAGAAAATTCTTTTAAAGAAATATTTTCTCCTTTTCAACTTAGGGAGTTCATTTTACTAACTTTACACTTGCATATTTTCGTTGACCATAACTAGTTTTCTGTTGACTGATCAATTTTAGCAAATCAAAAGTGTGAAAGTCTAGAAAACTAATTTCCGGAATGTTCTTTACGCAAATAAACACACCCCGAAATTGAAAAGCAATAGAACTATGTGACCCAGTGCCAAAATGTTTCCAAGGAAAAGACGCAACTAAAATTACCTGGGGCTTAAGACTTAAGAGGGAGAAGCAACATCAGGCAAGAGAGTGAATGGTCACACATTACTTATTAGTAACTACAGGGTTCTACCTTCTGTTTTATGAGTTTTGCGAAAGAATCTGCTAACAACGTTGAAAATTTACCTCTCACCTACACCAGATAGTGATCAATCTCATATTTGGGCACACGTGCCATGCCTTTGCAATTACATTGTTTGTTGAAGTTGGTGAATACTTCGGGAATCCTTATTTCTCACATGGGGCATACCCACGTGAGTTAGGAAAATCGAATGAACCGATGACATGGGACCTCTGCACGCGGAATACAGGGGTTTGGGGGCAGCGCCCTTGACACGGGGATCCCACTGCCCAGTCAACAGGCAGGAGTTCCGCTCCCTGGTGAGCAGACGGCTACCTTACTTGCCGGTGAGTGGGTGGGGGCTCCGGAGCAGCACCCTTGAAACAACATTGGATTTAGGTTTTGTTTTAGTAGGCCCGTTTATTGTGGGATAAAAGGCTTTTGGATAGGCTAGGGTTTTAGACCCATTATTTTTAAGTCATATATATTGTACTCATATGAGAAATCATCGTAATGAGCGGAAAAATACATTGAAATCCCTTTGCAGGATGTAACCCTATTCTGGGGTGAACCTAGTTAATCTCATGTGTCATTAATTTTTTATCTTCTATATGATTGCATTGATATTCGATTTAGGATAAATCCCATCAATTGATCTCAGAGCCTTGTGTTCGAGGAATTATGGCTTTCTGAGATGTCAGGAGCGACACAGATTGAGATGAAAAAATTCGATGGGAAGCGGTTCGACCTGTGGAAGATGAAGATGGAGGATCTTCTTTGTAATCGAGATTTCTGGTCAACAACCATGAGAGAAAGGCCTGCTGTTGCGGCAACTGGTGTCGTGATAGGCAAGAAAGCGAGTAAGGAAGTGGATTCAACTTCCAAACAGGTAGATCCGCAGGAGATTGAGGACTGCGATCGGATCGATTGAAAAGCAAAGGTTTAATCTGGCTTTGTCTCGTAAACAACATTCTAACAAACGTGATGAGCGAGCCTATAGCTAGGGATTTATGGCAGAAATTAAAGTCGTTGTACCAAAGTAAGTCGTTGGTTAATAAGTTATTCTTAAGAAAAAAGCTGTATAATCTTCGGATGCACGAGGGCGACTCGTTTTCTGCACACCTGCATGACTTTAACACGTTGATAAGTCAACTCTTATCAATCGGTGTTAAGTTTGAGGATGACGATAAGGTGGTAACACTACTCCGTTCACTGCCGAATTCATGGGATAACCTGATTGTGGTAATTAGTGGTGGGGACAAGGAATTGTCATATGAGGTTGTGTGTGCGGCCTTATTATCTGAGGAGACACGAAGAAAGGGTCATGGAATTTTCGTAAAGAGGCACTAGCAGCTAGAGGTAGGCCAGTAGAAAAGGGACAAAATCGAAACAGGTTCAAATCCAAATCTCATGGGCGATCGAAGAGTAGGAAGAAAAAGGTATATTGTTGGAGATGTGAAGAGTGGGGCCATATGAAGTGAGACTGTAAACACAAGCTTGTTTTTAAGAAAGAAGCCGAATCATTCTTAGGGAAGAAGGAGGTTAAGACAGCAGATATGTATGTAGCTGCTGCATGTATGGCACAGTCAAATAAGGATATCTGGTACATCGACACCGGCGCTTCATATCACATGACGCCTCATACACATTAGTTTGTGAATTTGAGCAATATAATAGTAGAGATGACATGCTTGGAGATAATACTGTAGTTCAGATTGTCGGGTGTGGCAAGGTGAAGCTAAGAATGAGTATGGCACTGTAAAGACTCTCCCGAATATGGTGCACATACCTTCAATAAGTAGAAACCTATTATCTGTTGGTACAATAGCTAATTCAGGGGTTATTTCAATTGTGATAAGAATTCGTGCAAGATGACTCGAGGTTCTATTGTGATTGCACAAGAAGTCCATCATGGGATGTTGTATAAGCTACTCGGGGAAATGGTGACTATTGGTGGCGGGTTCGTCTCTGAAAAGGCAAAGGAATATGGATATGATACATTTATGTTGTAGAATCAGAGGCTAGGGCATATCGATGAAAATGACTGTCTATCTTAGCTTCAAGTTAAATGGTAGAGGGAGTACCAGATTACTCTATGGATTTTGAGTTCTGTAAACACTGTCTTCATGAAAAACAGAACCGAGTTAATTTCCAACACACTGATACGAGAGCAACGAAGACTCCGAAGCTGATTCACAGTGATGTTTTCGGGCCTACTCCGACTCAATCTATAAAAGGATCCAGGTACTATTTATCGTTCATAGATGATTTTTCAAGATATAATTGGATTTATTTTATTAAAAGTAAATCATATGTTTTTGAAAATTTTCGAAAATTTATGGTTTTGGTTGAAAACCAATTGGGCAGGAAAATCAAGTTACTCCGCACGGATAACAGAGGTGAATTATGTTCGGACAAGTTTGAGCAGTTCTGTGTGGATAATGGTATCGCAAGGCAGAAAATAACTCCATATATGCCTCAGCAGAATAAGGTGGCCAAAAGATTAAACCGGTCACTCATAGAGAAGGCGAGATGCATGCTGAGTTGGGCAGGTTTGGAATCTGAATTTTGGGCAAAAGCTGTAGCCACGGCTAGTTATTGGAAGAACCGGTCACCGACCTCATCGGTGAAGAACCGTACACCATTCGAGGCAGTGTTTGGGAAGAAGCTGAATCTAGCATATGTTCGGGTGTGATACGTATGTTCATGTATATAAGGAGAAAAGGGGTAAGCTTCACAATAAGTCTGAAAAGAACATATTCGTGGGCTACAAGGAAGAGGTCAAATGCTATAAGCTATGAAATTCAGAATCAAAGACCATTGTATATAGCTGGGATGTTGTCTTTCGTAAAACACAATCCCAGATAGGCACACGAAAAGTGATGAGCCCAAGAAAGCAATAGTGCTTGAAGAAAGCCCGAAAGTTGAGACTATGGAGATTGTTCCACAGATTACATCAATGGACTCTGATTCTGATCCGAAACAAAGGGATTTAGTTAATGAAATTGAGGATACAGATTCGGACGAAGACTCGGACATAGATAGCATGCCGATTCTCAGGAGATCAATGTGGGAAAGGCAGGTACCCTTCGGTACTCACTTAATGCATTGAGTATATTTCATACCTTGAGTATTATCGAGGATGATCCTAGTTTTGTAAAAGATGCAACATCCATAGATGATACGAACTAGTGGGAGCTCGCAATGATAGATGAGATGCAGTCGCTTGATCATAACAAGACATGGATCCTGTGTAAATTGCCTAAGGATAGAAAGGCAATTAGATGCAAATGGGTGTTCAAATGAAAACTGAAATCAAATGAAACTGTGGAGAAGTACAAGGCAAAGCTTGTAGTTAAGGGGTATTCTCAGATCGAGGGAGTTGACTATGACAAGATTTTTTCTCCCATGGCAAAATTAGCCTCAATATGGTTTGTTCTGTCCATAGCAGCTGCATACGATCTTGAGGTGGAACAAATGGATGTAAAAATAACTTTCCTACATGAAGACTTGGAGGAGGAGATTTACATGAGACAACCAGAAGGTTTTGAAGCAAAAGGAAAGAGAATCTAGTGTGCAAGCTGAAAATGTTCTTATATGGGCTTAAACAGTGACCAAGGATGTGGTACCAGAAGTTTAACACATACATGCTCTAGCTTGATTTTGTGCATTTAAATTCTAACCATTATGTTTATGTGAAGAGACCAGGCCATCAGTTTATCATTCTCACACTTTACGTGAATAATATGCTGTTAATCAGGAATAACATGAAAATGTTGAAATCCATGAAAGATTTTTGGCTAGAAAGTTCGATATGAAAGAGTTGGGGCCTGCAAATTTTATTTTAGGCATGTAGATTATGAGGGAGCGTGAGAAACAGAAGCTATGGCTAGGGCAGGAGAAATACATGAAGGAAATTTTGAAAAAACTCAACATGATGGACTACAAACCTGTTGGTACTTCTATACCTTTAGGGACCAAGTTATCTGCGAAATAGTGTCCTAAAATGGATAAGGAGGTTGAGGAGATGACCCGAATTCCATACGCAAGTGCAGTGGGTAGCTTAATGTATGTTATGGTGTGGACGCATCTAGATATAACCCGAGCAGTGGGAGTCTTGAGCCGATATATATTTAATCCAGGTAGAGAACATTGGAATGCGATAAAAAGAGTTTTCAAATATCTTTGTGGAACTTGTAATTTCTCTTTATATTTTGAAGGTACAGGTAATGGAAACATCCTTAATATTGTAGGCCATGTAGATTCAGATTGGGTTGGAGATATTAATAATAGATGGTCCACTAGCAGGTATATTTTCACATTATTTAGGGCTACGTTGAGTTGGATGAGTAAGAAACAAAGCATGGTAGCGCTCTCTTCTACAGAGACTGAGTACATAGCTCTTACTCATGCTAGAAAAGAGGCCATATGATTACAGCGATTGTGCTTGGAGCTCCATTTTAAGTAAGGTGCTGTGGAGGTGAGATGTGATAATTAATGGGCTATTCATTTAGCTAAGAATCTTGTGTTTCACTCACGTACAAAGCACATCAACATACAATATTATTTTATCTGAGAGAAAGTGGAGAAGAAAGTGATTCGGCTTGAAAGGGTTGACACAAGGGAAATAGTTTAGACTTCCTTACTAAAGCTATTACGGGTGCGATGTTTGAATGGTGCTCTGCTACAATTGGATTAAAGAGGAATGATCCTATGAAGGTTCTCATTTGTGCGAAGTATCCACCAAGTGGGAGAATATTGGAGTTGGTGATTTTTCGGGAACCCTTGTTTCTCACCTTAAGCGTGCTCACGTGAGTTTAGGGAAATCGAAGTATGAATCAATGACATATGACCCTTACATGCAGAATGTGTGGGTTCAAGGGCAGCGACCCCGACACGGAAGGTCCCACTGTCCAGTCAGCGGGCAGGGGTTCCGCTCATATTTAGGCTTTTATTTAAGTAGGCTCGTTTGTTATAGGATAAATGGCTTTCAAATAGGCTAGAGTTTTAACCCTATTATTTTTAAGTCATATATATTGTACTCGTATGAGAAATCATCATAACGAATAGAAAAATAGAGTGAAATCCCTTTGCAAGATGTAGCCCTATTTCGGAGTGAACCTAGGTAATCTCGTGTGTCATCAATTTTCTATTTTTTGTGTGATTGCATTAATATTCGATTTAGTATAAATCCCATCATTGTTGCCATGGTTGGTGGAATCATTCACCGAGAGATCGTCTTTACATTATAATAGGCCATGAACTTTGTCAAAGCTAATAGATTGTTAAGACTTAGTCTCAGACAGCTTCTCACTAGTTGGTTTCTCGGATTGCAAGCAAGACTCGCTCGCGATGTAATCCGGATCGACATAGGAAGGACTATGAGCGTGATAATATCTTGTGTTTACTGAACCATGTCTGAGGTTGATCCACTATATGTGGGTTCAAAACACAGATGATTCATTCAATAGCAATCATTCAATTCACAAGTTCTTTCTTTCTACAAGTTACACTTCAGATTAACTAGCTCTGATACCAAAATAAAATAATGCAGAAGATAACAATTGGAGAATTTTCTGCAAAATTCGATGTCATAATGATGATTAATATAAGATGCCTATCTAAGATAATAGATATAAGTTATGATATGCAAAATCAAAGTGAGATATTCACACAATCTTGAGAAATATAGAAAATCAACATAAAAATCCTAATTATCTCTAATATAGGAAAATATCCTAAAAAAATATCCTAATTATCTCTATTGCGTATTACTTAAATCTCATATATTTGGGCTTGAAAATGACATCGATAAGATTTAGATTAAGTGAAACATAAAAGCTGTCACATGTCATAATACATACTATAGTATAAACTCTGAAAAGAAAACATAGCACATAGTTTTCTAGCTTGTCACGCAAAGGCACTTTGACCCAGGTCACAAGAGTACGTGTTGGAAAAGATCAACTTCGAAGATTCTATTGTCTCCTTTCGTAATTGTCCGTATCTACTCCAATCTCAATCATGGGTTACAATATATCATACAATATAGTCTGAAACCTTCGCAGCAATTGTTTAAGGTCAACATGGAATTATAGTGGTCTGGTCTTAAGACGAGATAAACGTGTTATCACATAAGTCAAGATCAACGCTTATGAAATAAAAAAATTAATTATATCTAACAACAGTCTTACGAAGTGGGCGTGACCGTTCATGTGAAAAAACAAAACATATTATTACTGATTTGAGAGGAACAGAAAAGTCGGTTCTGTATTTCGTGAAAAATGAACAATTTGAAAAATATTTTTCAAAAAATAATCATTCGTATCACTTAAAATAATTAGTTAATAAAAAATATTTTCTTTTTTACAATCATTATGTCTTAAAATCTGCGTGAAAGATGAAATATTTTTAATCGATAAGAGCTTAAAATTCTAATAATGTTTTTAATTTTTTTGTGAATTCTTTTCTTATTTTTTCCTTTTTCTCATCCTTCTTCCTCTCATCAATTGTCAGATGGACGATTAGCAGGTGAGAACCGACGTGGGCAAGTTCAGCCTCACAGCCGTCGGGTGAGCAAGGTCAAGCCTCGCCCTCACCGGCAACTAGCTAGAGGAAGAAAGAGAAGGAAAAAAGAAAAAAAAAAAAAGAAAAAAAGAATAAATGAGACAGATAAATAATTTGGAATTTTGTTAAAATATTACTAAAAAATTCGTTGGTAGCGCCAAATTTGACTGGGTGAACTGAATTGGCACAAATACAAAAGATGTAGGACTCAATTAGCAAAAAGAAAAAAATAAATTGAATTGGCACAATCACAATAAATTTATGATTTTTTTGGTAATTTTTCCCAATTCTTCTTATCAAGGCTCTTAAGTCCCCGATCCCGTAGGGTTCATAGTATCGCCAATGCCCGCATTCAGTGCTAGCCGAAAGATTATGCAAAGACTGCGAAAAATATAGAAATGGCTGGTCGAGAAAAAGAATGATTCAAAAAGTTACATTCATCTCACCTCCATTCGGTTGATCACTGGCTTTCCGGCAAAGAATAAGAAAAACTTCAATGGTTTCGTAAGTATCAAAATTCAAGCCGCCCAACCCCCACTCGATATTAAAAAATATGTGGACGAAACAGGTTTTGACGAAGCAACTTGTGTAGGAGCTACATAAGTTATATGCTCTTGGGTTAATTTCACAAAAACTCTAAATTGATACATCTACGACAAATTTACCATAAACTATTTTTTTTACCATCAAAAATCCTAAATTGATACATCTGTGATAAATTTACCCTAAATTAATTTTTTTGACCACGAAAATCTCAGATTAATACACCTGTGATAAATTTACCTTCTATTAAATTAGGTTAATATCATGAAAAATCCTAAATTGATACATCTATGACAAATAAAGGATAAAACCCCAAACTAGTGCACTCATCAACAGTCACGTGTCATTGAACTCAACAATTTGATTGTTAGATTTAACGAAAAATAATGGAGCGTAAATTTATTATACATGTACAGGTTTGGGATAAATTTGTTACAAGTGTACCAGTTTGAGATTTTTTTTGTGGTAAAAAATAATTTGGAGGTAAAATTATTACAAGTGTACTAGTTTGAGATTTTTCATAGTATTAACCCTATTATCTTACTTTGACCAAAAAAAAAAAGGAAGCTATGATTCTTACATTATTAGCCTATCTACATTAATCAAATAAACTAGAATAATCGTCGAAAAAGTCATAAACTTATTCTACAATAGTCAAGTCAGTTCTAAATCTTTCAATTGTGCCAATTCAATACTAAGCCTTTTAACGATTTGCCAATTTAGTCCTAAACTGTTCAATAATTTATCGACGTAGTCCTTTCTGCCAATATAGGTTTAGGATAAAATTGGCAAAACTTCATAAAGTTTAGGACTAAATTAATACAATTGAAATGTTAATGGCTAAATTGGTACATTGTCAAAAAGTTTAATCTTATATTAGCATAATTGAAAATTTAAGATTAAATTGGCTGCTGCACAATTAATTTAGGACTTTTTGGACAATTTTTCTCAATAAATACCCGAAACACAAAAAGGAGCACAAAAGAAATGGATCCTCCAAAGGCTTCTCTCTTGCTTGTTCTCATGTTTGCTTCCACCGTTAACGCCCAAGTTTTCTTCCCGCACGAGGTCTGTGCCACCACCGGCAACTTCACCGCCGACAGCCCCTACCAAACCACCCTTGTCACCCTCCTCTCCTCCATCTCCACAGCCAATTCCAACCCCCTCACCTACGGATTCTTCAATGCCTCGGCCGCCGTCTCCACCTTCTCCGCCGCCTCCCAAACCCTCTATGTCGTCGGCTCCTGCCGTGGCGACCTCACCGCGGAGAGCTGCCGTGCCTGCCTCAATGCGTCGGCCTCCGATATCCGCCGCCTCTGCCCCCTCCAGAAGGGGGCGGTCCTTTACAGTGAGAACTGCACCGTCCGGTACTCCAACACCTCGATCTTCGGCGTCGTCTCGACTGACCCTGACTACAAGCTGAGAAATGGGAACAAAGTCACCAGCCTGGACAACTTTAACGCGGCACTGCAGCCGCTACTGGTCGATCTGCGGGGCAAGGCGGCGGCCAGCGGCTCGCTGAGGAAGTACGCGACAGGGAACGCATCCGTGGGTTTCGACACGATCTACGCCATGGTGCAGTGCACGCCAGACTTGACGGAGCAGCAGTGCAGCGACTGCCTGATGACAGTGGTAACGAGGCTCCCGCAGTGCTGTGCTGGGGAGATTGGAGCGAGGATCATGGCGCCAAGTTGCCAACTCCGGTACGAGACCAATTCGCCGTTCTTCGACCCAGTTGGCGAGCCACTTCCGCCACCGCCCGCACCGCCACCGCAGGTTGCAAATGCGCTGCCTCCACCACCAGGTACGTTGGCTCTTGTTTAGGAGTTAGGTACAAGGCGAAGATGTCATACTTTCCGCCACCGCCCGCACCGCCATGGAAGGCGTGCGTTGGTCTGTACTTTTGGCGAAAGAAGATATGAGCTACTAGTCAACTATTGCTCACAAGATGTCATATGAGATATTCAAATTGAAAATTAAGATCGACGAAAAAATAAAATAAAATAAAATAAAATATTTCAAAAATAAAAGAAAAGTGTATGAAAATTGAGGAGACATAATTGAAATATTGGTGACACGCACTTACACTAATCGTGTTTGATCGTCCGAAAATGAAGTTAATTATAAAATGATTAACTAGCAATAGTAGACATTCTAAGAAGTATTTTATAACTCTGCAGAAATCCTCGACCAGAGCATTTGCAAACCAGCATTGGTTGCTCCTTGCTCCACTCTGTTTCTGCATCATCCGCAAAAACTTCAATTAATCCTTTGATATCAATTGAAAAATATTTTTTGTCGTTTGGAATGGAAATCTCATTTGATTGGAAATTGGTAGGAAATTACTGATGTGGACAACTTTTATAATTCCTTTTTTTAGTTTTTCACGTTGTCTTTTTCTTCTCTCTTTGTTTTTCTTTTCTTTCTTTTCTTTTTCCTTCTTCTTCCACCGGTCCCCAATTCTTGGTGACAACTGGCGAAAGGCCAAAGTGATGTCTTGTGACCCAACATATTCTGACATTTTAAGATTTTACGAACATAAGGTAAGACAGGATTAAAAAAACAAAGTATTTATATAATTAATTAAAAAAAAGACATGACATAAAAAGACGTGAAACAAACCGAGCCAAAAGGATATATATATATATATATATATATATATATATATATATATATATATATCGATCTAGGGTCACACTGGTTTCCTTCATTAGCAGTGAAGTGATCGCCACCACAATGTTGGTCTCCTCCATTGCATTGTTACTCTAAGATTAGAAAATCAATTGTTGGTGGGCCGCATGTATATATATTGGCCCCATACGTGCACATTGGAGGCTAATAACTCTGCAACAAATTTGCAGGCTTGCATGTTCCTTGCTCCACTTTGTTTCTGTAAACCATTTCACTGTCTTTATTCAGATTTCTATGAGAAACCCATGAAAGTAATGAAATTGAAGTCGAAAAGGGAACCAATTATCCCTAGAATCTTAAAAATTTAGAGTACAATGTGATATATTCTGAATTTTATAAGACGAAATCTGATGGGATGGTAAAATTCAAAAATCCGAATAACTTTATCTTGAGTTATCAGAGACTGGCCCAATGTAACTTTCGCATCACAATTTGTGGTGCGTATTTGTTCTTGTTATATCTTTGCAACATGAGTTTCGTTTCCATAGTCGTAATGGCAACTTAGTAATTTCTCTAACGTGTTACTTAGTAATCAATGAGCAATGATCATAAACATAATGCGCCTTTGCCCTTGCAGTTGGGAAGAGCAATTCGACGAGGACAGTGATCATTGCAGTAGCCACAAGTGTTTCTGCACTACTTATCATCGGCGTTTTCATGATCCTAAAAGTGAAAAGGAAGAAGAAGCAGCCCAGACAAATTGTCGATGGTGAGTCCTTATCCTTTTGCATTGGAACAGCAACTGTTCATAAGGTTAAAAATATCATGAAAAAAATGAAGTTGTCTAATTACTATGCTTTTGCACCAGCACAACGGTGACAACTAGGACAACCTTTTTTAACAAATTGGGTTGAGAATTTCTGAACATGGAATCGATACTTCGATTTTTACATTCATGCACACCGCTCATACATTTCCGATTATGCATATATCATCCTCCGTAGTTATCATAAACTGATTGAGCAGGCCAAAATAGCAAGTTGATAGTAAGAATGCCTGCTGGGGCAACTCTAGTTTGTGAAGCTTTCATTACAAAAACTGTGATGAAGACATTCATGCACTAAATGACCGCGTATTTCTCTTTCTAGGTGAAGTGGTGGATGAAATAAGCACGGCGGAGTTGCTGCAACTCGATTTCGCTACTATCAGAGCGGCAACGGATAACTTCTCTAATTCCAAGAAGCTTGGAGAAGGCGGTTTTGGTGCTGTTTTCATGGTACTAATTAACAAAGCATCCTCTGGTCTCGTGTTCAAAATTAAAGCAACAAAATAGTCATAGATGGCATCAATGCTCTTCGAAATGCTTCAATGTACCAATCGATACTCACAAGGACATACTTTGATGAAATTTTAGGGTCGGCTCTACAACGGACAAGAAATCGCGGTGAAACAGTTGTCGCGGAATTCCGGCCAAGGAGAAGTAGAATTCAAGAACGAGGTCATGTTACTAGCTAGGCTACACCATAGGAACTTGGTTAGGCTCCTAGGTTTTTGTCTGGAAGGAGTCGAGCGGCTTCTCATCTACGAGTTTGTGACCAATTCAAGCCTTGATCAGTTCATATTCGGTATGTTTCCCGGTTGTCATTCCTGAAATCGGATCCTCACAAATGATTAAGGGTTGTCTCATAGAATGTGATTTTCAACAAAATGTGTAGATCCCCTAAAGCGTGCGAGCCTCGACTGGGATAGGCGTCACAAGATAATAATGGGTGTTGCTCGAGGGTTGCTTTACCTACACGAAGACTCTCGACTTCGTATCATCCATCGGGACCTCAAAGCCAGTAACATTTTGTTGGACTCGGACATGAATCCTAAGATATCAGATTTTGTATGGCAAGGCTATTTGTTGGACCAAACTCAAGCAGAGACGAATCGAATCGTGGGGATAGTAAGTGCCACGACCAACTATATCTAATACTCACCAAAATAACATAGCCAAACTATAGAGCTAATATGATGGACTTACTGTGATGCACAGTGGATATATGGCGCCGGAGTATGCGATGCATGGAAATTTCTCCGTCAAGTCCGATGTCTTTAGCTTTGGAGTGCTGGTTTTGGAGATTGTGAGTGGTCAAAGGAACAATCTCTTCCGGGTGGGCGAGAACACGGAGGTCCTTATAAGCTATGTGAGTATAGGAATATATATGCTCGATTCGCATGATGTTTCGAGATCAATCTGCTCAATGTATGTCAAATGTGTGCAGGTTTGGAAGAACTGGAGGGAAGGAACAATATCAAACATCATCGATCCCTGCATAACTTCTGGTTTGAGTGCCGAAATTGTGAGGTGTGTCCACGTTGGTCTGCTATGCGTCCATGAAAA
This sequence comes from Psidium friedrichsthalianum, assembly GCA_019149425.1. NCBI lineage: Eukaryota > Viridiplantae > Streptophyta > Magnoliopsida > Myrtales > Myrtaceae > Psidium > Psidium friedrichsthalianum. The sequence goes on from JAGVVM010019883.1 coordinate 36,084, forward strand.
TGTGGCTAACCGGCCGGCAATGGCCTCGGTCCTTCTCATGCTCAACAGCCACTCGGTCACGCTCAAAATGCCGTCACAACCCGCGTTCTTCATGCACGGCAGCATCGAATCCGATATGTCACCTATGCAGGGATACAAATCGAACCAGTTCTCGAAAAACGAGGTCTTCATCACCGAGCCATATCCACGGTAGCCTTGAAAAACAGGAGATTAGAATGCCCTACACATGTAGATTTTTGATTGTCATGATTTTCAGATCACTTAAATCTCAATACTTAATTCTTCCTCTGCACTATTGGCTTGGGATCAAATCCACTCACAGGATGTAAGTGAAAGATACTTAGAAAAAGTTGTGCCTTACCCCTACTTGGTTGAAGACAAGAACCGCTAGAGCAACTTGCTCTTACAAAATTCGTGTTGGGCTATATATATAATAATGTTTTTTGTGGCTGAGTACGGTTGGGAGGTGTATATATATATAGTTGGGCTATGTTTGAGTTTGAGTGTTTTTGGTGGCAAGTACGGTTCGAGTTTTGTCAATCGGACCTTCTAAAGACATGACAATTCATGTCACAGGTCCAAGGGAAAAATTCAAAAAAAAATTAAAAAGTTATAAACTAATTGCAATTAATTTTATTCTAAATCTCTCTTTATCAATTGAATGAAAAACTTTTGTATTTATGTCAATTCAATATATCCACCATCTTTGGCCGACTGACGCTAACCTGTCAATTTTATAATATTTTAAATTTTTTATTTTTTTTTCTTTTTTTCTCCTTCTTCCTTTAGAGGCGAGGGCCGACAAGGTCGATAAATAAAAATGAAAATAAATTAAAATTTAAATTTGAAAATTATTAAAAATTGATAAATTAGCACTCTCAGCGCCATGTCAATGCCCATCAATCAAAGTTGGCTACATAGACTAAACTAGCACAAATATAAAAGGTTTATGACTCAATTGGAGAAAAAAAGTTATGACTAATTGGTATAATTATAATAAGTTTAGAACTTTTTCGAGATAAATGTCTAAAAAATCTAACAGTAAATCTATCTATTGTGCAATACGATTCTAAACACGGGAAATGATAGTGGAACCTAGGAGTAGACAGATAACAGTACACCACATATTTCCCAAGGAAACCAGGTGAGCCCTGGAAAATCATGAATCCCACTTTGTGGGTTTGCTAACCCACCGAGTGGGATTTCCTATATTATAAAAAAAAAATCAGCCAAAAAAAATTAAAGGAATAAAAGATGCTATGAACATTATCATTATTAGATATTTTTATATTAAGTGCAAAAAGGACGATTTAAATATTTTTATTTTAACTAGAAAATAAATACAGTATAACTACTAACAATAGTATCGATGCAAATCATTTTTACACTTGTAGTTTTTTCAATCAAGAATTTGTCTTGTCTAATGAGAAAAAAGGAAAAAATATTAGCCCCAAATCGAATGACCTAAGGTTAGTGAATCGAGTTCTTTCTCCCCAAAAAAATAATCTAGTGTTCCAATCACAATTTTCAGCAAGTTCATCAGACAGGGGATTATTTTATTAGTTAAGTGATTCATGCATTTTGTGGATCATTGAAAATGAGGATAGTTAGGTCTCACTTTTTGGGGGATTTGGTTGGAAGCATTATAAGGAAAACCATTTTTAATGCCACTAAATAGAACTATAAAAAAAAAATTCCAGATACAATTCTCCAAAATCTTGTCATTCCATAATAAAATAAGAATACCACATGAATTTGCTTTTCAATATTACTTTAGTGTGGTCTTCAAAATCTTTCTAACTTTCCAAGCTCTGGTTGCCAAATCCTCGCAAAGGGAAATTTGTGCTCATCATGGCACCGCCATTTATGGTAAATAATGGTACGGTCATGTAAGCCGGTTCCTATCATAAAATGCATTTAATTTTAATTCAAGGGTTTGGCGGGTTTAGAGGTATTACCATCGGTCAATGCATGAACTCTCCCAAATCCTATCTTGCATGATGTTGGATTTCTTTTTCATAATTAGCAATTTAAATATTGTCAAGAGTCGCCACTAGCCTATTTGGTGGTCGGCTAAAAACCAATCGAGATACGAGATTGTTATCTCGATTCCTCATGCAACCAGAGTTTCTAAGTTCGGAGACTATATTACGCTAACTAGATAATTAGCGCCCTTTCAGTACCTAATCAATTACTATTTTCCTAAAGTGATTACACATTCTACATATTATTTGAAACTTACCAGGTATCTAACTAGTGCTAGATGATCATGCATAATGTTTTTTCTGTCATTTCGTGCAATTACCTATTTATCTTTAACCAAACACCCAGACAAACGATTAATAGGCAATTTGTCAAAATACAGCACTATAAAAAGCACTCAATCAAGTAACATATGCCAAATATTAGACTAGAATGAATACATGCAGATCAAATCTATAATGGCGATATTTAAAGAAAACAATGCGCTGATCAGTGCATAAAAATGGACCGAATTGGACGTTGGTCTTCAGTCACAAGCCTCGAAAGATCACCATTTCTATGGGCATCACCGTCAACTACCGCATTGGAGTATCAGTCTGATGCGTCAAGTATTTGGAAGCATGCACTCAATCAAAAAAGACGGTTAGCGAAGTTCAACAAATTAAAGGATAAAACGAGCATTTCGAATTAAACTCTAATTGCCAAGTTAATTCTTCTATTGAGGCATGTGTTACGAAATAATTATTCGAACATTCACATGCTAAATTAAAACTAAGTCATGCAAGCCAAACATGAAAAATAGTTAATAAGCAAACATATGAAGCATAATTAGACACAGTAGGCAAATAGAGGCATTTCCTACATATTTCTTTTTTTTTTTTATTTTCTAGATTTTCTAATTTTTTTATGATTTTTTTTAATTTAATAATAAAAACAGATCGGTCGGGTCACTGAACCCGACTCGGACTGGGCCGAACCCAGGCAGTTCACAGCGGACTGGGCTCGAAACGTGAGCCCAGTCCTTAGACACAAAATAGCGAAGCTTCAAGCTAGGCCCAGATCCCTCTCGGCCCAAAACCTGAGTCAGACCCATTCCTTTGAAATAAAACAAGGCCGGCCCAACCTCAGCAAGGCATTTGACCCAAACCAAGAGCAGACCCAGTCCGGCCTGCCTGCTCCACTTCTGGGCCAGCCCAGTCCGAGCCCAGACTCCCCCTTCAGCCCAGGCCTAGCCGCACGCTTCCTTCCCCAAACCAAAGCCCATTTGGCCGGCCGAAAAATAAAAAATAAAAAATGATGAAATATCAGACGCGGTGGGTCCAAACACCACTACTCAACCTTCTTCTTCTACGACGTCAACCCCCGTGACGTCTTCTTCTCCCTTTCACAAACAGGTGCACTGAGAACTTTCAAAGGGAGCTCATCATGAGCTCACCAAGCAGCCATCATCCCGGCTGTCGTCACCGGTCACCACAGCTGCAAACGAGTGGCGACGCCTAAGCTGCCGCCAGGCCCAGCTTCGAACGCGAGCCTCTCTCTCTGTTTTTTTTTTTTTTTTCACTCGCCCGAAACTCGCTTCCTCGCTCCTGTGGTGCGCGCCTATGAGCTCGGCCGAAGCTTGTTTTGCAAGCTGAATTCTAGTGCTAATTCACACTAAATATCACGTGAGAGGGCACCCAAAACTGAGCTGATTTGGACTAGATCCTGCTGCGAATCAGCAAACTTGTCCCCGTACAACCACGAAACCTGCACTAAAATACAGTGACAACAACCGCTGTTTATGCGCCGAACGGTGCTGAAAACAGCCCCCAAACAGTGAGTAAAACGGGGGTCGAACGGCAACCAAATAAGCCTGGAACAGCAACAAATTCCAGCACCAAACAGCAGCGAAACAGCTCCTAAAATAGCCCAGAATCAACCTCAAACAGGCAAGAGGAAACCGGGCTCCGATGACGACGGCTGGCGGGCGAACGGTTGGGCGACGACGCAAGGGCTGCTCGGCAAGACAACGACGGAGCAGCGAACAAAGCTAGACCCGAACCTCCCCTTCTTGTTCACGTGTTTTTTTTTTTTTTCAAGAACTCTGGAATATCCTGAGCTTCTTTCCCTTGAGAGTTCCCAAGAGCCGCCTTTTACTCTCCATTTCAACCCCCACCCGAGCTCTTCCAGAGAGCCCTCTCTCTTCCCTCTTTTTATTTCCTCCCTCTCGCTCTCTTTTCTCCTCTCTTTTCCACGTTTTGCCTATGCCCCATCAACCCCTCCACGTCTAATCTTTGTACCTTTTTTTTTTTTTTTATATTCTTTTCTTTTTATTACTACTATTATTTTATTTTTATCTTAATATATTATTTTTATATACATTTATTTATTTTTATTATTGTACTTTTTTTTTTGCAATTTCCATCTAATCAATTTTCCTTCCCTATTTTTATTTTTGTTATTATTTTTATATATTTTTATACTTTTTTATTTTACAATAAACAAGAAATTATGCCAATATAAATAAATTAGGCATATTTTATTTTCCGAATAAAAACGAGACCGTAGAAATTAGGTGTCAACACAGATTCCTATTATAAAATGCATTTTGTTTAATTTTACAACATTGCACCACCTTGACCGCGTTTGTTTTAACCAAGTGCAACATATTATACATTGTGAGAAAATATGACTATCTTAAAATTACTATTATGATAGTATATATAGAATTCCTCACATTACATCATACTTGCAAAACTTTATAAAATGGAAACCTTTTCTTATTTAGATCATTACTTAGTTTTATTGTTGAATGTCATAAGTTTGTTCTTTTATTTCATGAGATATATATATTGCGACAATTACCAAGAGTAAAACGTTGTACAATGTGAATATTCTTATTTTATGAATGTAATATCATTGCATTACAACAGAATATAGAGTAAATATAAAAAAGATCATACTGCAAAGTTGTTCATAGATGAGACATGCGATGCACATTGAGGTGCTCATGACAATACTTCTACTTTAGAAATCAACTTTTAGCTATACGTTGATTTTTCTATTTTTACTTCTAAGTAGAAGTTGATTTTTCTACTTCTAGAGAGAAGTAAATTTTTTATTTCTTCAAATGGTTTCAAAACTATTTCTGGAGCAAAAAAAAAATGTTCCAAAAGTTAAAAAAAAAATGAAGTTGTGTAACCAAACGGATTTCTGCTTCAAAAGTTGTGTCACCAAACAGATTTTCGCTCCATAAGTGTTGCCATATGTGCCTTTAATTGAGCTTCAAGAGATGTAGTTAGGAAAACAAACCACGATTTTTCATTTTTTCTTTTAGGAAATTGTTTTAATTTTTATGTAAAGAATCAAACTAACCTATGGACTTCCGTAGCTAGTTCTTCTTCGAATGAAAATTGTGGTGAACATAGCACTGTAAAAACTCAGTCTGGCCACACCATCATGCTAACAAGATTCTTCTAAATATTTTGACTATTTGCCAGTTTAGTCCTAAAATATTTTGGTAATTTGCCAATTTAGTCTCAAACATTTCAGATGTGTTAATTCAGTTCTAAGCCTTTTGAAGTTTTATCAATTTTAATCCTAGAATTATTATTTGAATAATTGTGTGAAATGACCACACTGACAAATTATCAAAATTTTTAAAACTAAATTGAAAAAACGTCAGAAAATTTAGGATTAAATTGACAAATCATCAAAAAGGTCTAGGACTTTTCAAATTTTAATATCTAAGTAGTTCCGTGACATCGGTAGTCCATGAGTTCACTGATCTTGTGTGCCGTGGTTCACATTTTTATTTGGTGGGGCGAATTGAGAAGATAAGTTAGCATCATTTGACATTTTCTTTAACATCAAGGACGAGCTTGATCCCCCGATCCTAAGATTCTGGATTGGTTGCTATCCATACATGAGAATGCATGTGAACCGTACTAAGTGAAGGGGACCGGAAGGAGCTGGTTCTTCTCTTCCACTTCATACAAGACGAGACAGACAAATCAAAGCTTACGTCTATATCAGTAAATTGGTCTTAAAACATCACATTTCACAACAACACACATTGCAAACCGATAAGTTGACATTTTTAAGCTTAGGCAGGCCACTTTTTCTTGGTTCGTCGTGGTGAATTAATTAGGGGATAAGGGGAAACGATTCAATCCGGCCACAATCGCACATCTCTTTTCGTAATTTATGTGTATGAACAGCCACAACACGGAAAGAGTTAAAAAGATTTTGTGATCAAAAACATTGATTCAATAACCATCACATCTTTGGAGAATCGATGAGATGTTTATCCTGGAGAATTTATAAGATCTCCAGTCAATTAATTCGGGTCTAGTCAAGCATTTGCCTTTTTCTTATACCTATAAATTTTATGAACTGAATTCCCTGACTTTCCATCCAGCGTAATGGGCCTACTTCTTTCCTTATCCTATGCATGAATCGTCGTCTCGATCAATCATGGTTACTGCAATTCTTTTCTTTCCTTTTTTTTTTCCCTTTAATTAGCATGTCATACGAGCATTTATTTTATAAGAAAAGAGAAGCTGCTATTTCTCAATCTGGAGCCTCATGTCTTGATGAATCAAAACGCACAACATTCTATACTTAATGTTTTGATTTAAATAATTGTTATGGATGAATGTAGGTGCGTGTTCTTTCTTGTTTTAAACATAAATTTTGAGAACGAAATGGGAAAAGTATTAAACAAGTTTTAAACATATTGCATTGGTACTAATCCTATCATAAACTTTTCAATTTGATCAATTTAATCCTAAACTTTTACATTGGTACCAATTCAGTCCATCCTGTTAATTTTGATCGGAAATTGTTAACGTTGACACGGCCATCCTACATGGCACAACCAGCGCTGACGTGAACATCTTTTAATAATTTTTTTATAATTATTATTTAAAAAATATTTTTTCAATCTTTTTTGTTCTTTCACTTTGGTCGATGAGGTTGCCAAAAACCTTGTAGGCCATTGGGCAAGGGCCAGCCAACCCTAATCAGCCGTTGGCAAGGGCTAGTTGGCCCTAGTCGGTCACTAGCGAGGGCCACTGCCCTTGTGCAGATCTGGCAAGGATTAGGACCCTCGTCGGCCAAAGTGAAATAAAAAATATAACTAGAAATTACGTCAGTACTAGTTGCACCACGCAGGACAACCGGTGGCTAAGTCAGTGATTTCCGACTAAAATTAACAGGATGGACTGAATTAGTACCATTGCAAAATAGTTTATGACTAAATTGGTTCAATTAAAAAATTGATACCATGCATTAAATTTAAGGCTTTTTTGGTACTTTTCCCATAACAACACAAATTGATAGGAAATCACGTTTTCTTCGACCAAAAATCGAAATTGTTGTAGTTTGAGTTGAAAATGCATCACAAATCAGTTCAAATCATACTATACATACTTTTAGGTTTCGATTTAGTCGAAGGCATATCATTTATATATATGTCGATGCTAGAAGATTTGTGATAACTCAAAACAATAACATTAAGAATCCAACCGAAGACATGAGTTTCTGGAGACACGACTTCGCAGTTATCTTACCAGTTTAAGGTTCTCCTAGGCCTGGCAATTGCTATACATTGATTGTTCATGAGCTTGAAAATGACTCAATATAATCATCACCACTTTGAGCGAGACAACTGCATGAACTCACCAATTAAATCAACTAGGATGTCAATTCCAAAAGCATGAAATCTTGATCTTTTTAAATATATTTAGAGTATGGTTGATGTGGTTGTATTATGGTACTATTGTGCTATGTCAAAACATATGCGTCTTTAATTGTATGACTGAGCGGTTACGTTCTTAATTTTTTTTTTTTACCTTTTTTTAGTGTGTCTTTACTTGCCATAGAAGGATAGCTTATACATATGTGTCTTGTAAGTAAAAGGAAAATAAAAGGTTTAAGATGAGTGTAAAAACAGATAAAGGTTTAAAAAAGCAAATTTATTCTCTTTTGACCTAATAACCACTTACATGCCTCTATCTTTATGTATATCATTCACATACCTCTACGTAAACCCCACATTGAAAACCAAATTCCCCTCCTTGCATACTCATTTCACCATTTTGCATAGGGCTTTGGTGATTTGGTTTTTTAATTGGTTTTGGTTTGGGTGAGAAATTTAAGATTTGAGGTGGATATAGGACACTGGATTAATGATGTTAAAGTGCAAAGTGATTTCCGAATTAGGGTCATCGATTCTTGGTCCGACCCCACATCCTAGAGCCGAAAATCGGATTGGAAGAACCGGTCCCACCTTCAAGGATCAGGAATGGACTGGATGGTCCTAGGATCGGACGACCGACCCGGTCCAATTCCTAGTGATTCTATCATTGGACTGGTCTCATTTTTTTTTTTATTTATAGGTAAATTATTCTCGTTAATAACATATCCACCGGACCATCTATTTTAATCGTTGCCACTAATCTGAAATTCATACTAAGCATTTTAGGTTTTGTCGACACCTAAATTTTGATTTTTTTATTTAAATAATTTATTTCATAAAAAAATTAAAGACTAACTTTAGTCCCTACAAAAATAATTAGATCATTTTCATATGGTCTACACTTTTAGTATAGTTTACCTTTAGGTTTCATGTATTGCATTTGGTTTATTTTCATTAAAAAGTGAAAATCAAAAGAGAGAAGATTGTCTAGCGCATGCTCCTCGCTAATTGTCTTGAATGTCGAGTTCTAATTCAATTGTTTGAGCTCCCATCTAATAAGCTTTGTTAGTGACTTAGGTTAAGATTTAATCAAACATGCCTGATCAAGTTTTTCATGAAATAAAAAGGTACTGAAAGGGTATTAGAGTAATCTAGCGCAATCAAGTCCAACTAGGAACCAAATCAAATGTAACCAGTTTCGATTTTATGGAACCAAGGATCAAATTGAACCAACTAGTTCAATCAAATCCACTATGAGTGATTCTCAATTCAGTTAATCCATGATGCCCAGCACTACTTCAAATGTAAAATTAAATGTATTTGATATTTTTAATAGTAGAGGTTCTTGTGGTTATTAGGTAAAAAGTAAGGTATGGTTGGGGTACTTTCGCATATTAATTTAGGTAACTATCAAACGAAAAAAAATGGAAAGTATCTAGATCAAAATATTTCAATTTCCAATTGAACTCCGATCTTAGGTTAACATGATCATGGAGATTTAACTGTGGAGATTTTCTCTCTCGAGATCTGTTTCAAATTTCATTTTCCCTTTCATGTGGATTGACACCATATAAAAACTATTTCACTAAAGCGAATTTTACTTTTCTTTTGCTAGTAATATATATATATATAATCTTTGATCACTTTCTTAACCAGTCTTTTCTTTTATTAAATAATCTCTTCACTTGACCCTAGTAAAGCTAGAGTAGTTAAAAAACCCTTTTTTTCCAAAAATAAAAAATAAAAAAACTTCCTGAAGAAGGAAATTAAAGTCCGAATCAAAGGAGAGAAAGCAATTTCCCGATAAGATTTGATTGACACTACACAGCATCTTTAAGTCTAGACACAAAAATTCTAACCAAAAAAAAAAATAGATACAAAAAAGGAAAAAGAAAAAAAACATACGATCTTCAAAAGACAAAGACGCCACATAACCAGCAGCACTTTCAAAGCAAGAAACTTGGAACAGAGAGCTGGCATAAATAATCCGTAGGGGTAGAGTATCGAGCATGGGAAACGAAGCGGCATTTGATCTTCTCTCGCAAGATGATCTCTTCTTGTCGTCCCTGTTCAACGAGAGTGGAGATCGTTGGGATCAGAAGACGGTGACCATGAAGCATCAGACTCTGAGCATGCCCAGGAGTCGCAGTTTCAGGAGGTTTTAGAGGTCTCCTGGGTGATGAACATGAATCCTGCGAAAAGAATACTGGATCTTCCTCGCCTGTGGTGTTCGTGACAGAGGCACACCCAGAAAGAAGTCAATCGAGATGGGTGTTCGAAAAGATGGTGGCGAGTCGTCGGAGAGGTTCTGCGAGATTTGCGCGGAGAGGAAAGAGGCCAAAGAGATGTTCAGGAGCAGGACCGTGTGTTCTCACGTCTTCTGCTCTCTCTGGATAAGCAGGCATGTGAAGACCAAAGTCCGGGACAATGTCACCGCCATCAGATGCCCGGGAATGGATTGCGAGGGCGTTCTGCAGATTGATTCCTGCAGGCAAAATCCTCCCTGAGAATGTTCTCTCCGTGTGGGAGAAATCGCTGTGTGAGCCGATGTTCCTCGACTCGCAGAAGTTTTACTGCCCTTTCAAGAACTGCTCGGCTGTGATGACGAGAAAGTGATCAGGGCCATATTTCCATAGGTTGTTCTGCGCCGAGTGTTGCGCGCTGTGGCACGCCGGTGTGTCGAGCGAGGAGTTTCAGTCGCTGAACGAGGATGAGAGAGGGAGGGAGGATCTCGTTGTGACGGAGCTTTCGAAGAAGAAGAAATGGGGGAGATGCCCCAAATGCAAATTCTATGTGGAGAGGATTCAGGTTTGTCCTCACATCACTTACAGGTTTGTTGAGACTTTTCTGAAAACCTGTATATGTTGCTGGTGCTTAATTGATGAAACAGAGAAAACAGGCGATCCTGCATTTTTCAGAGGAATTGTTGTTGATTGTGGCTTTCAATCAATGGGGAACACGCCTAAACGGGGAGTATCATGGATAAGTGAGCAACGAGGTAGAGCCACGACTGTTAATATGTTTGGAAAGACTAGAAGATAGAAATTAAAGCAAAGTTGATATACTTTGCCTATATTAATGGTATCCGAAGTACGAGGTGTAAGAATGAAGAAAACTAGACGGATCTTTATGGAGGTGAATAAGTCGTGAAGAACGGTAAATTCATGAAGACTTTGAGGTACCAGACAAGGTGGGCAATTTATATGTGTCTTGGATCACCGAGATACGGAAGAAGACCACTGGAAAGCAGTTAGATATAACTAGGAAACCATATATAATCAGATATTAGGAAAAGCCTGTATAAGATCAATATCAGCAGATTATCATATATCAGCAGAGTGCTACGAAAGTGTGACAGAGTTTGTGAAACAGACAGACTACTAGGAAAGATGGATATAGGCAGAGTACTACGTGGACGTCGAGAACCTCCAATATGGATATAAGTAGAGTACTTCATAGATACAGGCAGAGTACTATGAGAATATCAGCAGTGTACTTCTTGGATATCAATAGCGTATCAAAGGCTGAATATAAGCGGAAGCTTGAATGTTGGATATAGTATAGGGGTAGCACTTATAATACAGGCGACGTCAATCTTGTTATGATCTTGAAGATCATTATTTTGAATTATTTTATTTCATCCATTAACGGCTAGTGATCTAGTATGGATTTCTATCTTAAAATTTTTTATTGGCTATCTATTTTTAAGATTATCTATGCTTTACATTTAATTACGTATAATATCTTTGATTGATATATTAAAATGATTTAAATTTTTTTCTAGGTATTAAAGTTAGTCCCTAATTTTCATACAATAAATGATTAAATAAAAAAATAAAAAATCAGGTGTAGATACAATCACTCGTGCTCTCGAGTATTTTCCATATGTAAATCACGCTCGCCCCTTGTGTATTGAGATCTTTTCATATAGCATTGATAAGTTCACTATGCAGCTTCAGTAGGAAAAGAGAAACCGGATTTTAAACAAAATCAAAATCCTCCCAATGGGTCAGGTTTCGTAGATGGCTCACTCGAGAAATATTTAAACAAGATCTATGACCTCTATTAAATGTATGTATTGTCTTAGAAGAAAAAAAAAGTCTGCATCTTAAAAACTACATAAATCGACGTACCTTAACCTACAACTTTTATCATAGTGGTTAATATCCAATCGAGCATCAAAATTTGGGGTCGGTCTTCACCTTAGGAGATGAAAGTTCGTTTCATCCATTCATTTACAGTCATTCATTTTGCAAGCTCATTTCCAAAATCTTTTATGTTGAATTATTTGCTCAAGAGACTACACTAGCACTACAAGCTAGGCTTCTAACTTTAAAATTACGGAATAGAAGATTTCAGTGGAAGTTTCCTCTCACCACACAAAATAATAAAAAAATGTTATCCCTCGTATGAAATTAATGCATTCAGGATTTTACTTCTAGATTGTCCTCTAGGGGTATCGTTGGTTCGGTTCGGTTCAATTGTCTTGAAAAATCAAACTAAACGGAACCATTAGGGTGTTAACTTAAACTGAACCGAATCTCACCCTAAGTTGTATATGAACTAAACCAAAAATCTAATTCGATTTGGTTCAGATCAATTCGATTTTAATTTTTCTTTTTCAGCTTTCACTTTTATTCTTCCTTTGTATTTTTTTTTCTTCTTTTTTCCTCTTTTGTTTCAAAGCTAGCAGAGCCGCCAACCACTGGTTGAGGGCCACGACCCCCGTCGGCCCTAGGGTGAGGGTTGTGAAGCCCTTGCTGGGCACAATAAGGGTGGGAGACCTCGCCCAAGACAATGGCTAGTGGACCTGTTGCCCTTTGCACCAAAAAAAAAAGGAATAAAGAAAATAAAGATAAATGAAAAAAAAGAATGGTTATTTTGGAGATTTTGAGGGTGATTTGATTAATCGAAATAATGAACTGAAAAAGAAAAATGATCATTTTTCAATTACCTGAACTGAAAATCAAGCCGAGCTAAAATACATGAAATTTTTTATTCGGTTCAATTTTTCAGTTCAATTTTGGCACCATCAGTGCGCTCAACCAAACTTGAACTAAAATCACGCTTTGTCTTTGACTTTTCTATTATACTCGTAGAAGACAGACTCGGCAGGAGGAGTCAATGCTTTTCTATTAGAGTCAATGGTTCTTCCAGGAATTTTTAAATGTCCAATAAACTAACAACGTGTTGGGTTCAGCCTGCCAAGCATGGCAGCCTCCCCTATCGATCGCGGGAGTCCTGTTGTCTAGGTAACGAGCCTAATACTTCTATCAAAGAAACATCCGACACACACAGCCCCAAAACAAAACCACCACCACACACACACACACACAACCCCCCCAAAAAAAAAAAAAAAAATAGTTCCTCCAGGTCTCTTTCTCTTGCTTCTTCTCATGTTTGCTTCCACCATAAACGCCGCCTCTGCCCCCTCCTGCAGGAACTTCACTCCTCTACATCGGGAACTTCATCTTCCGGTACTCGAGAACCTCGTTCTTCGGTGCAGTCACGAGAGAACCTGTGTACGTGGCCTATGTAGCACCGACACTTCTCTTAGGTGTGCGTGTCAGTGTCGGACACGCGTCGGACATCAACACTCGTCCGACACTCGTCCAACACGCGTCCGACACTCGTTGACCGCGTGTCGGGATTTCGACACTCGGTCAACGCGTGTCGGACGCGTGTCCCCCAAGTGTCCAGCGTGTCGGACATGATCATTAAAAAAAAAAAGGAAAAACTTTTTTAACCTTGCCGGTTTTGAAGTGATCACGGAAGCGTGTGCAATGAAGGAGAAGTTCATTAGATAGAGCTCGAAATCCATAGAAAAAAGAAAAAATAAGGAGATCTCATAGACTTCTTATTTTCCATTGCGCTCGGAAGCTCTAAAAATTAACATCGATGGAGCGTTCGTGGAGAGAGAAGTTGATGGCGCGGTGGCATAGGTATGCAGAGACTCCTCTAGGTTGTTGGTTGAAGGAGTAGCGAGGTTTGTGAATGTCTGATTTCCCCTTTATACCGAAAACCTAGCTCTGTTGGATGCTTAGAAGTGCTTGAACTCACGTGGGTTTGCAAATAGAGTAGTTGAAGAGATAGATTTGGAGTCAGACAATATCTATTTGGTTAAAATGCTCCAAGGCATAAATATAGTCTCATAGAAAGTACAAGTGTTGATCAAGGAGTATTTAGACTTGTTTTCAAAAGTGAAAAGTTACGGCTAACCCATTGCACACGGACCCAAAACAAAATTGCAGATTGGATTGTTAAAGCGCAATTTCATAATACTCTCCCACCTGACTAGGTTTTTAACCTATCTCAAGCCCTTTGAAAATTGTTATGCTCAGAAGCACATATGCTATTCTTTTTGACTTTACAATACGAATCAAATGACTTTTTCGACAAAAAAAAGCTCATGAGTTTATCAAACTTGACATAAATAAAAACTTGCCCTCTTCAGTTCGAATTAATGTATATGACACATGTTTTGGCTTCGTTTATTATTTTTATATTTAAAAATATATTTAATACAACGTGTCCTCGACGTGTCGGAATTTTCTATTTTTGAAAAATATCGTGTCGCCGTGTCGTGTCGTGTCGTGTCGTGCCACGTGTCGATGTCGGTATCCGTGTCCGTGTCCGTGTCCGTGCTACATAGTATGTGGCGAGAAACTCCGACAACATCTCAAGCCCGGACACTTACGCAGCAACAATGACGAAGCTCCTAAATAGTCTGTGGGCCAAGGCTGCAAGTGGCGTCTCACTGAGAAAGTACGCGTCGAGAAACGAATCAGCGGGGCCTGCATGATCTACGCATTGGCACAGTGCACGCCTGACTTGATGGGGCAGCAATGCACAGGCTGCCTAGTGATAGGTGTCGAGACGATTAGGAACTGTTGTGTCAGGTACACAGGAGGACGGTTCAGGGTGCCTAGTTGCTTTATCCTGTACAAGACCAATCATCGGTTCTTCAACCCGGTCAGTGTGCGACTTTCGCCGCCGCCGCCATCCCAGGTGGGAGATGTGCTGCCTCCACCACCAGGTATGTTGGCTCTTGTTCAGTAATTAGGTACATGCCACTGCCATCGCAAAGAAATTGCGAGGCCATAATTAAAACATTGATGACACGAACCACATGAGATCATCGATTATAACTAGAACTCTTCGTCAAAAGAAAAGAGAGGCTAAAACTTGTCTAAATTGTGTTTGGTCCTCCAAAAATGAAGCTATTCAGAATAAGATTGATCAGCAATGTTAGACATACTAAGAAGTTCTATCGAAATTCTCTTATTAGATGTTGAAATAAATAGAACCCGTGCATTAAATGATCAATAATCAATAAAAAAAATCAACATCACCAAATAAGGGAGTTTCTGTAAAATCTCTTACTACTTACAAGTTCGATAAGAAATTCCTCCATATTATTTATATCATATATTGTTGTTTGGAAAAATACTGAAAAATAGACATATTCTGATATTTAAAGTTTTTAAGAACATAAAAATGAACTCGATTCGATGACCCCCTTCTGAGTAAAATATTGTAACAAATAAAAACAGACCTTAGACTTAAGGACGGTCGATTGGATCATCGCCACCTGAGATGGTGACCCAACCCAGCGATGTCCACTGTGATTGTTGTTCTCTTTACAACGGTGGTCATCTAAGAGAGAGAGAGAGATCAAAACCAATCCAGGGTTAGAATCCATAGCAACCATGTTTAGGGTCACACTGGTTTTTTTCATTAGCACTGATCACCTCGATGCAAAATCCAGGTCAGAAATCAAAGTTTTAATCGTGCTCTCGTATATTTGCTTCGAAAGTGTCCGGCAAGTTTCTTCTTGGTGGTTGCGCTGGTTCTTTCATTGACTGAGGAACCATCTCAACCTTAACGAGCAAATACAAAGGTCGATGTCATTTTGTCGGAAGCCTGACCCTTCGACTTTCGCCCCATAAGGGACAGGGAAACCCCAACCATGAATTGTCAACTCTGGGAAAGTTCCCCTCAATTACGGTGGTTGTGTAAGGCAAGAGACAAATTATCATATCCGGTATTTGATGAATCGAAAGTGTAATTTTAATTAGGGTTAACGGAGATATAAACAGTGTAATTAATAACCATGCAGAAAATTTGCAAGCTTGCATTGGATGTTCCTTGCTCCAGTCTGTTTCTGTAAACCATTTCATTGTCTTTACTCTGATTTCCGTAAGAAATTCATCAAAGTAATTAAATTGAAGTTGAAAAAGCAACAGATTATCCTAAATACTAAAAATTTTAGAGAATCATGCGATCTATTCCAAATCTTATTAGATGAAAATAGGTAGGTTGACAAAATCCAAGAATTTGGCTAACTTTCCCTTGAGCTATTGGAGAATGACGCGATGTATTTTTCACATCATAATTTGTCGTGCGTATATGTTTTTGTTATATCTTTGCAACATGAGTTCTGTTTCAACGGTCGTAATTGCGCTTCAGTAATTTCTCCAATGTGTTGCTTAGTGCGTATCTGTTCTTGTATATAGAAAGAATCTTTTTAATCCGAAATGGTAACAATCATGAATTCCAACTTCAAACTGGATTAAAGGGGTTGCTTGATTTTGGCAGTTGGTGTCTCAAAGTGATTACGCACTGTGGTTGCTGTGGCAAGTTCGGCAGTTCTCTTGGTGATCGTTATTGTCTCCGTGTTTTGCTTTATTTGGAGGAGAAGAAGTGTTCCAAGGAAGGTCTCATCTCGCATGTGGATTTATTCGGTTGTTTTGTCTTCTGCATTTCAGTCGTTATTGAATGACTTCTTGTCAAGCTTGGCACAATGATTAAGATGCATTCACATTGCAATGTTATGTGTTCGAGAGAATGCAGCGAGACAGCCTAACATGGCTCCAGTGGATTTAAAGTTCGAGAGCCAAGGCGCAACTATCTCAACACCAGCACGACCTGCAAATTTGACAACTGCTAGTGGTGGAGAAATGTCGACTACATCCGTTCATGGCTCAGTCACTGGCATCAACAAACGAAGCTCAAGACGGATCCACACAAACTGTTTCATGGCTCATCAACGACATGTCAGCCATGCAAGCTGCTGTTCAAATTAGTTTATGCTTTTAAAAGGTCTAAATTCAAGGTAAGTTCATTAGAAATCTAACCGGTGACTATAGGTATACTTTAATTATCTATGGTATAGATGCATGGACGTTATCTATACATTCATGGAACACATTATAATTGCAAGGGACACGAATTGGTTAACACTTAAATTCACCCTAGCTTTTGATATGTGACGTTTGCTATGAAGAGTCAATTTTTGAAGAATGTATTTCAGGATCGTAGTTACGTCATCATCTCACATGATGTACAAATCAAGCTATACAAGTTATTTATTAGCTCCTCTCCTCTATAACTTCATTCGCGATCTAATATAATCTCCGAAAAAAAAAAATAATTTGTTGCTCCACGCTAACATAACATTATTTTTTATTAATATCTTCTCCCAAAGGAGTGCAGGGAAATAGCAAAACTAAGAAAACAAAGTTGATTTCCTTACTTCAGATGTAATGCTGTTGCTCGACCACATTCATGTTGGTTTTTGTTTGTAAAACAAACAAATAAGGTAATACTCTCATCCCACATAGGAGAAATGAGAGAGTACAAAACACTTTAAATATGAAAAGCTATTATAGTCTTTTAAATGGAGAAATGGGTGGATGGGCTAGACCTCACCATACCCACGTGCAGGTGCGCGATTATTAGGTGCACTTTGCCCGCTTGCGTGCCGCGGAAGAAAATTAGCTTTAATCAACAATTCTTTCTATTTATTTCAAAATTAATTATTTTATAATTAATTTTATTTTTTGTAATTGTGACTGTTCGGACATGAATGGTTATGTCCGAATGGCGGTTATCACACTTGAACGGTTGTGTCCAAACGGTTATGATCGAACGGTGGTTATCATAGACAAACAGTTGCTTTCGAACGGACATGTCCAAATTGCAATTTCGAACATGAATAGGTGCGTTCGTATGAGCAGTTCAGATACCAAAAGGTGCGTTCTTATCATATTATATAATAGACACATCTGTTCAAGTTTATAACTTCATTCATTTTCCTCTTTCCATCAAAAGAGAGATAGCCATCTTTCTATTGTTTTGCAGAGAGTTTTAGGAGAAATACTGAAATTGCTATCCAATATTCTCATCATGATTTTGTTGTATCTTGAAGGGAATTTGCCAAAAACCTATAGAAACTTTGTGGGGCAAATTGATCCTAAAAGAGAGTGATTACACACCTCAAAGTCTAACTACATTGTTATTCCTTTTATTCGATATATTTTTCGTAACAATTCAATCATTCATGAAACTTTTAATTAGCAATGTGTTTTCGACCCAAAAAAATTAGCAATGAGTCAACATAACATGAACAATAAACTTGAACAAGAAAACTGAAATACACCGATACACCAATTTCTAGCCAAAACGAGAAAAAAAAAACCACAAAACACATCTACCCCTCCTCACAGAGCTACGTGCTGGTTAATAGCCAACTGGATATCGAAATTGGGCTCATGGATACACTTAGGCGAACTTACCAAGAAAGTCTCAAACATGTTGTAATTGTGTCAATTCAGTTTTAGACCTTTTATAATTATGTTGATTTAGTCCATCTAGCCCACTTTGGCCAGCCAATGCTTATGTGGATATCAGTCGGTGCCAACCGTCTAGCGGCATAATATTTTTTTTTTGAATTTTTTTTTTATTTTTTCCTTTTATTTTCTTTTTGGGAAAATTTCACCAAACTATGCCCTTTGGGACACATACACCCTGAACTTATTTTTGTGACATCAAAAATCCTAAACTATGTACGTCGTGACATGCTTACTCCAAACTTTTTTTCTGACACAAAAAAAACTCAAACTTACATTTGTGTAAAATGTTAACGGGCGGGTCAAGTCAGGTAAGGAAATATGGTCAAATTTGAGCAAGAAAGTACTTGGAAACGGGAAGAGCCTCAAATCACACAATAACAGAGTAATAAACTAATGCGATTCGACACCTAACGCACACATAAACGGATAGAATTCACAAGCCCTCAAGCCAAGCATGGAGCTCGAGCAGTAATGGTGGCTGTGAGCTTCGAACCAAGATCGGACCTCGAAGCATGCGGCTGTCCTGACCAATCTGGTTGATGTGAGTAAGTAAGGGCTGCAAATGTCGCCGGAGGTCTAGATAGAAGTGAGTAGCGACGGATGAAAGCCAGATGACCTCACGAGTTGAAGATGATGATTAGTGACTTCGAATTTTTGTTTTTGTTTTTTTTAGCTTTTGATGTTTTCCTAATGTGCCGCTTGCCTGGCACCATGTCAATGCCACATCAGATTCACTTTACCTTTTTCTTTGTAATGATGATTTTTAATGCAACTCCAACAAAGAGTAATGTGTCGCACGAATACAAATTCGGAATTTCTAGTGTCACAAAAATAATTTGGGGTAAATGTGTCATGATGGACATCGTTGGGGGGTTTTTGATGTCACAAAAAAAAGTTCAAGGTAAATGTGTCACAGTGAATATAATTTAGGGCTTTTGGTGGTATTTTTCCTCCTCTTTTTAATTCCCCTTCCCCCTCTTCCTCTAGGTTGCAAGATGAGGTTCATATTAGTTTTATGTTCTTTACATTCTCTACTCTCCCGGGAGAGATGTACCAGACGAAGATGGCGCTGCTGCTCACCGCAACTCTCAAGGTTCCACCGTAGAATGCTTGACCACATCTCCTTCGACTAAGCACCCCCCCCCCCCCCCCCCCCTCTCTCTCTCTCTTGCGCGCGCGCGAAGCCCTCAATCCCAAGTTTGAGAACAGTCAAAGGTACAATTTGATGAAGACGCCATTAGATCTGGGCTAGCGAGGCTCACCCTTGCCAGTGGCTAGTGGGGGCGAGTTTCACTTGATGCTGACGTGTTCAATCTCACGAGTCATCACCGTGCTAGTCATCAAGGTCCAACGACCGACTAAAGGAAGATGATGAAAGGAGAAGAAAATAAAAATAAAATAAAATAAAAATAAAAATAAAAATAAAAATAATCACAAAAATATTAAAATATCATGTCATTGGACGACTAGTGTTGGTCCAATCCATATCAGTGTCAGGCAGCCAAAATGAACTGGATAAACTGAATCAACACAATTGCAAAAGGTTTAAGACTAAATCGACAACAAAAATTTAGGACTGAATTAATATGATTGCAATAAGTTTGTGTCTTCTTCGTAATTTTCTCATTATACTTAGAGTTTAATATACGATTGCTCCATTCAATTTGCAAGTTATTTCATGTCCATGTCTAAGTTTTCTATGTTGAATTATTGCTCTAGAAACTTTGCAATAGTCCTTTTGCCATATCATATTCTCCCATTCCTACTGCTATTACTGGAGATGGGTATGATTCCAAAGTAGAATCAGAACTAGAGAACCAGATTGGTTCTAGGTTATAGGATATGCAAGATAGCTTCTATGCTCTAAAAATTGAGAAACCGATTCTAACGGACAAGTTGCAGTTTACAAGTTTTAGGTTCCTGTAACCTTGAATAAGTCTATATTTTATGTTCTATATCTCACGCGATCATGCGATATTCCATAGCATTCGACAATAAGTGTGTAATATGGAATTATTAATTTGATTTATATTCCAGCATATCCATAAATGAGACTTTTACTTTATTAATTTTCATATTCTTTGTGTGTTAAATATGAGTTATGGTCAATGGATCGTAGCGTCACATGATAGTCAATAGAGGTGTGATGATTTACTACAATCGTTAAATTAAAAATACATATAAAACTTGTATAGACCGTGGAACCAATCCTAAAACCTATGACATGATAAGTTCTAGGCTTCAAGATATGCAGGATAAGCTTCAAGTTCCAAAATTTGATAATATTCCAAAATTAGCTTGTCCCGAACATGTTCCAAGCAACCAGTACGTGGTAATCTAGATGGTATCCATTCCAGGATCCGGATCCCCTAACATAGTGAAATTATGTTAAGGGCGACATAAGAGATTTGGGCCATCTAATTCAAAAATGGACGACTCAGATTGATTAATTTAAAATTTTAAAATTCTCGTCGAAAATTTTCCCCCCTCTTTAAAAGCTGACGTGATCAATCCGGGCCGTCCATTTTGAATTGGATGGCCCGGATTGAATAATGTCACCCCTAACATTATGTTAGGGGATCCAAACACATCCATTGCAACCAGCATGGCCATAATAGTCGTAACCAAAGACATCATCTGTAGTAGTTATTCAGAATGCGCCATTTCGACCCGTAAATCTCGGACAAGTCCGCATATACAATAGCAGCAATCATCGCCTTCATTGCAATTGGTCTCCATTCTGGACTGGTTGCACCACGGTCTCGTCTAGCATTCCTTTTGCTACCTGGCACATACAATATAGCCCAATAATGGTAGCAATATTCTATTGAACAATGTAAATGATATTTATATCCACTGATGTTCAAGTATTTTTTAAAATACTTAGATTGTATGCCACATTAGTTATATCCTTTAATACATCTTTGTTTCTTTCACCTAATAAATACCACATATCCGGAAAGCTTTTGGAGAATTATTACCTTGCTTAGTCCATGTTATTTTAGAATCTTATGATAGAATTTAGATTCTTTAAATATGCGGCTAAAGCAACTCATACGAACTTTTTCGTTGTATTCTCAACGATTCTAGATCTCCATTATGACCATGTTTCGTATCTTAGAGAACATTTTTAATTGTGCCAACTGAATCCTAAACCTTTTTACATTTTGTCAATTGAATTCTAAACTTTTTTATATTTTTCCAATTGAGTCCATCCACTCAATCTTAGCTGGAATTCGATGATATGGACGTCAGCTATTCTACGTGATACCCCGACACTAACGTAGATAAAATTCTAATAATATTTTAAATTTTTATCTTATTTTATTTGTTTAGTTGCTCTTTTCTTTTTCATTTTTTTCTTTTCTTTTTCTTTCTTCTTTTTTTCTTCATTTTTTCCTCTAACTAGTTGTCGGGCCTCGACAAGACCAATGACCAGCCAAAGGTGGTCATAATGATCAGCGAGGTCCTCACTCACCCCTAGCAAGGCTCAACTTTGACGAATTTTGTGAGACTTGCTCTTGCCAACCACTGGCGATGTCAATCTTGCTAGCCTAGCAAAGCTCGTCCATGCTAGATCTAACAAGGGTCGAGCCTCGCCAATGGCAGGGCAAGCTTTGTAGAGATTGGCGAGGTTGACTTAGTCGGCCCTCTCCTCTCACCGATCAGTGAGGCCCAACGACTGGTTAGAGGAAGAAGAGAAGAAAAACAAAGAGAAAGAAAAGTGCAAATAAGAAAATCGAAAAAAAATGTTATTAAAAATTGTCCACTTCAAGTTGGTTGTGTCACGTAGAAGGGATGCCACCTACATTGGCTATTTTCGGCCAAAAATTAGCTGGATAATATTGATAATAAAATTTTGGCATTCCATTTAATCATTATTTGCATAGCATACTAGCGATCGACCCTGGTCCCTAAACAAAAATGTTAATTAGCTTGCTTACGGTTTTAGGAGCATTCGGCGTGTAAATAAATTCATTACATTTAATCGGGCTGACGGCAGATGGTTATCAACATAATTTGATCCAACTAGGCCCGTGAAGGAAGCTATGTTGGCCAGGCCCATTGCACATCATACGACCAAAAATTGCAAGGGGGAAGGGATGAGTTCTGAGATTTAATTAATTGGGCCTATTTCATTAAATTCAATAGGCTTTAAGCTTCATGGGGATAAGCTTGAGGCCTTAAGCCTTTTATTGTTAAAAGCCCGCAAGGATTAAAAATTTAGCCCATAATTGAATGAACGAGCGAAAAATCCTAGCTTATTGTTATAAATAGGTGCATTGAGATTCACAATGGGGGCTGGAGAATTGGAAGTACATGACCACAATTTGAGAGGTACGGCCACAATAAACCCACGAGCAAAATGGTGAGGAAATCGTAAAGAGAAGGGAGAGAAAAAGTTCTTCCGGCACACATATGAGATTCTCTCACGTCATAAATGGGGAAAAGTCTTTGAAGGTGAAGATCTGAATTTCTCTCATGTCATTAATGGATTAACATTTACCGGGTTAATAACTTTTGATATAGAAAAATACGTTTCAATATATCAGGGGGAAAAGTAAAATTTTGGCATTAGTAAATGACTTTCCCACATAAAACTTTCTAACCAAGCTTCTTATCATTGTCAGGCATTGATAAAATGTTGATGTTCTAATATTAATGCTAAAATGTTAATCAAATATTGCTATTAAATCAATGCAAAATCACTAGATTAATAAACGCGAAACAATAAAAAAAAATATCAGAGATTTATGTGGTTTAGTCCAATAGTCTGATACCTACTCTACAGAAGAGCCAGCAACAAATAACCCGCTAATAATCAATGAATCACAAAGTCACAATCGCTTACACTCATGAGTGTTTTCCATATATAGATTACACCCAAATCTACAGTGTGTATGAATAAAATGACCCAAGAACTCACTTTGCGCAAAACACTATACGACCCTTGCATATTGAGATCTCTTCGTATAGCTTTGAGAAGTTCATTATGCAGCCCCAGTAGAAAAAGAGACACCGTATTTTAAACAAAATACAAGTCCTCCCAGTAGGTCAAGTTACATACACGGCTCAAGCTCGAGAAATAATTTAACAACATCTATGGCCTCTATCAAATGTATGTATTGCCTCAGAAGCGGAAAACATCCGCATCTTAAAGACCATGTACATCGCCGTACCTTAACCTTAAACTCTTATCATTAGTGGTTAATAGCCAACCGCAGATCGAAATTTGCAGCTTAGGACATCAAGGTGCGATTCATCCATCCATTAACAAGAATTCAATTCGCAACAACTTTGTTTGTCTTTTCCGAAATATTTTATTGTTGAATTATTGGTCAGAGAGTCTTTTGTCGGCATTTGTTTACCATACTATATTCTCCCCGTTCTCACTAGCACTACACGCAAGACTTCTAAGTTTAATATTATGGAATAGGAGATTTAAGAGGAAATTTTCTGTCACCAAACAAATTAACATAAAAAAAAATCGCATCAACATTATTTTTTTGATTTTTTTATATAGCGGGTCAATTGAAGTCTGGATCAATTTTCACGCGTTTCAACTAATTCACTTTTTTTTACCCAAAAAAAAAAAAAGTTCACTTTCAATGCACACCCCCACATCAAATAAATGTATTCAAGATTTTACTTGTAGAGTGCCCTCGACAAAACTTGAAACAGCATGATTCCACCTTGCTTGGTAATCGCCAGTTGTCTTTTGCTATTCTATTATACTTGAATAAGACAGAGTTGACAGCAGAAGAAGAAGACAAAGACTCGGCAGGAGCAGTCAATGCTTTTCTACTATAATTGCAGAAGTCTTCGAGACTAATCGCCGGTCAAAGGAGCGACACTTTCTTCGAGACTCCAACGTTGCCCATTGAGAAACACGAAAACTCCGCAGCAACTTTGCAACAACTCTGCAAAAGTTTGGGGAAAAATTCCGGGCAAGTGTTCACATTTTCTTAAATAAAAATTTAAAATTAATTTTATCTTAAATAAGAGTCTAAAATACTCTCTTTATTTCAAAAAAAAAAAATCCAAACAAGGGCATTTTAGCCATTTTCTTTTTTTTTTTCCTTTGATTTTTTCCCTTCATTCACTGGCTAGGCCATCGACGAGGGCTAGGTGGCCTCACTTGGGGCAACCTAGGTGAGGCTGCACTCAACGTTATTGAAGGATAGCCTCGCCTAGGTAGGGCGAGATCATCCTCGTGGTCGTCAAGGGGTGGTGGCATTAAGGCAAGGCCCCCATCGATGGTCGAGAAGCGACCCCTCACTAGATATGTGTGAGGGCTCCCCTCACCTATTGTGCCTGGGAAGGGTGAGGTTGTCCCTCAGGGCCGTCGAGGGCAGGCAAAGGCTCGCCTTGTCTACTGTGCCTAGGAAGGGCAAGGTTGTCCCTTGCAGCCATCGAGGGCAACCTCACCTCGATGGCCCCTAGAAAGACCGCCCATCCCTTGCCAATGGCCTGGCTAGTCGGTAAAACCATGGAAAAAACACAAAGGAAAAAAAAGAAAGAAAAAGAGAAATGAAAAAAATGTATAAAAAAACAAGTCACGAAATGCCTTTGGTCAAGTTTTTCTTTGAAACAAAGAAGGTACTTTAGGCCATCATTTAAAATAAAGTCCACTCAAAACCTTTATTTGAGAAAATGAGGACAGTCCAGGCTTCTATTAGAAATTTTCCAAAGTTTGATGATCTGGGTTGATGTGATTTGTGTTTTTTTTTCCTCTGTTATAGTATTGACGACGTGATAAATTTTCATGAGATGCTCCGGTAAATTTACTTTCTTAAGATTAAACTCTTCATTTATGTCATGCAATTTTTATATATATTAAATTGAAATTATTTAGGTCATTTAGTAGGACCATGCTCTTTAAAAATGGTATTTTGGCCAAATTTGGTGAAGCGGACGATGGCTCGAGCCTTTCGTTCTTTAAGGTTTTGCAAGATATAACTCCTTGTGATCTCAAACGCATTCTTATATCAATGTAAATTGAGAACTCAACTCAAGGTTCTTACAATTTTCAAACACTAAGGTGAGATGTCGACCAAAGTGGAAAAGTACAAAGGATTTTCTTAGTATCTTATCAATTAATATGCACTCAAACTAATAAAATGATTCTTGCTCCAGTCCAGGCGAGGTGGCCGCCCCTATATAAAATGATTCTAGGAACGAGCTTGTTGAGTACTACTTCTATCAAAGAAACACCCCAAACACCACCCCCCCACCCAAAAAAAAAAAAAAATGATTCCTTCGAGGCTCTTTCTCTTGCTTCTTCTCATGTTTGCTTCCACCATAAACGCCCAATTCCCAGTTTCTGTGGTTCGACCAACTTCACAGCCAACAGCACCTACCAAACCACCCTCACCACCCTCATCTCCTCCATCTCCACCACCAATCCCTCATCCCTCTCCTACGGTTTCTTTAATACCTCCGCCGCCATCTCAGGCACCTCCCAAATCCTCTACGTCTTTGGCCTCTGCCGCGGTGACTTAACAGCCCAGAGCTGTCGTGCCTGCCTCGTTGACTTGGCCTCCGACATGCCAGCCTCTGCCCCCTCCAGAAAGAGGCACTCCTCTACACTGGGAACTGCATCATCCGGTACTCAGACGCCTCGTTCGGCACAGTCGCCACAAAACCCTCCTAATGGTGTCCAGTTACGACGTGTCGAGCCCGAACGCATACAAGGCAATGCTGACGAAGCTCGAATGGCTGGGACCGAGGCGGCTGGTGGGGGCTCGCTGAGAAAGTACGCATCAGGGAACGAATCAGCAGGGCCTGACATGGCCTACGCCTTGGTGCAGTGCACGCCGGACTTGACGGAGAGCAGCAGCAATTGCCTGGTAATAGGCGTCCAGACGATCAAGGACTGCTGTGCCACTTATGATGGAGGACGGTTCATGGCGCCAAGTTGCTTGATCCTGTGGGAACAATCATCAGTTCTGCGACTCAGTTAGTCAGCCACCTACCCGAATAATTAAGTAATTATTTACATATTATAAATTATAGTAATTGAAAATTTTATTTAATAAATAATTATTTATATACAAAAGTTATGTAAAAATAATAAATTTTATGAATATTTATTTATTTATTATTACATATTAAATAAATTAATATGCTTTTTTTAATTTTCCATTTTTTACATTTTTTTATAATTTTATATTTATATAACTTTGTAATATGTATGTAATTAATAATAACAATAATTAATTAAAATTTTATTAAATATGTATGCAATTTTTATTTAGTATGTAGATAATTAATAAAAATTATATGAAAATAATTATTTATTTGGATACTAAATAAATTATTTTAAATGAAAATTTATTTTTCTTAATTTCTCATTTTTGAGTATTTTTTTTAATTAAATAATTTCTATTGTATATAAATATTAAATTTTTTATATTTATATTTTCGAATATTAATTTTTTCCGTTTTCAAGTATTTTTATAATTTTATATTGATATAAATATTAATTGTTTTATATCTATATTTATAATATTATTTTTTTTTCAAGCTTATGTTTATAGCGTAATTATCAATAATTAATTGAAAATTTTGTTAATATTGTGTAATTAATTAATTTGGTACTTAATAATTAATAAATTTATATATAATTTATCCTGTGAAATTATTATTTATTTCTTAATAATTAAATTATATTAAATGAAAATTTTATCTTATAAATAATTATTTATATTTTTTGAATATTTATTTATTCATTATTTCGATTAAATAAATTTTTTATATTTATATCACTTTGTAATATGTAGGTAATTAATAATTATCATATTAATAAAAATTTTATTAATATGTATGTAATTAATTTATTTAGTATGTAAATATAATAAAAATTATATAAAA
Organism: Psidium friedrichsthalianum; assembly: GCA_019149425.1. Lineage (NCBI taxonomy): Eukaryota > Viridiplantae > Streptophyta > Magnoliopsida > Myrtales > Myrtaceae > Psidium > Psidium friedrichsthalianum. Next base: position 63,255 of record JAGVVM010019883.1, read on the forward strand.
ATTTTATTTTTCTAATTTCTCATTTTTGAGTATTTTTTTAATTAAATAATTTCTATTGTATAAATATTTAATTTTTTTATATTTATATTTCGAATATTAATTTTTTTCCTTTTCAAGCTTATTTTTTATAACATTAGTGAATAATTAATTGAAATTAATTTATTTACAAATTATCTAAAAATTTATCTTCATAAATTAATTAATTATTTACATACAAATAATTATATTATTTGAAAATTTATTTTGTTCATTTCGTATTTTATTTTAAGTATTTTTATAATTTTATATTGATATAAATATTTAATTGTTTTATATCTATATTTATAATATTATTTTTTAATTTCAAAGCTTAGTTATATAGCGTAATTATCTAATAATTAATGAAAAATTTTGTTAATATGTGTGTAATTATGAATTTGGTAGGTAATAATTAATGAAATTTACTTATATAAATTTATCCTATTAAATAATTATTTATTTCTATAATAAATAAATATATTACATGAAATTTTATCTTAATAAATTAATTATTTTATACTTTTTTGAATATTTATTTATTCATTATTTTCGAATTAAAATAAATAAATACATATATCTTAAAAAAATTAATTATTTATTGAATTACGTTATAAAAATAAACTTGGGAAATAAAATTATATTTAATAACTTATTTATAACCTGGAAATTCTAAATTTGTATACGTGTGACCTATTTATAGTCAATCAAGATTTGTCACATGATTTTTCAGTCAATACAATCTCGTTTTCATTTTATTAAGTTACATGAGATTCTAGTGTAAAATCATTTTCGTTTCATCGTTCTCCTAAATCAATCGTTAACGATGCTTATTGACGAAGTCTTGACAGAGATATAATATAATTTTAGAATTTTTGGTGAGACAGAAACAAGCCTAAACAAATTAAAGGAGAAAGGACGTGGAAAACTAAAAAAATCAACAAATCAAATTTTAGTAATAGATAACAACTCTCAGCTCGATTACAATCAACTCTAATGTCGGTGTCCTCTATGGCCTCCTGTTCCGCAAAGAGGTTGTCTTCGTTTCTTCGGCCGTTCTGGTATTATACCGACGACGAGGTTCGACTGAGTGGATGTGTAGACGATGATGGCATATCCTGGAAGATAATCCATGTTCCGAGGGTACATATCCTACGGTAGAAGGGTAAAAAAGCGAAAAGAGGATAGAAGCAGATTCAGATAAGAACTAGAAGGATAAGCTGGATGATCTGGGCTGCGAAACTGACTGAAGCTGCATTAAAATCTGTCTGATCGAACCCTGAAGTGAATCCTGAGTGAAATATGTCGTATCATAGGACATTGGGTAAGGGACGGTATCGCATTAACTGGATAAGCTGGTCTCGTCCTCCGGGTCGAATGAACATCTGAGGCATGTCATCCTCGTGCAGGCTAATCGGAGCTGCTGTGTTAGGGCTCGGTTTGGGGTGTGGAATCTCTCGGAGCCGCCTCTCCTCATTGTAATCGTATAAGGTTGCCTTAGATATCCTCGCCAAAAGCCCGCAAGGCATCCCTCATGTGTTCCGAGTAGCGCTGAGTTAATGCAGTGGAGCTTTAAGTGTACCATTTGCCCAAACCATCAGCCTATTAATGAAATAAAAGTAACTATAAGTTATTAAAATCCAATAACTTATGTTAATAAAAAATTAATGAGTAAATTATAAGTGTTTGTACGAACCGATGACAGCTGCAGCTCCCTTGTAGGAGATCCACTCCGTGTATGTCTACGGTACCACTTCATATATTCTGAATGATAGTATAGTGGCTCCGTTGCAAGCTCGCCATAGACTATATTAGTAAAACGATTCTCCCTATATTGATGCTGTCTCTGTGAACATCTACCAGTCCTTGAAAACTGGCCTCATGTCAATATCGTGAAAGGCGTATGATCAAAGGGAGGAGCAGGAATCGATTGCACATGCCAAACTGACGAAGTACTCGGTCTGGATAATGCCACTCAACGATGTGGAAACAGATGAGTGGTACACGAGCCCTCGAAGGTGTTCTCCTTGCAGGCAGTATCCGTTTAGATTCTGGAGAATCTCATAAGTGTAGGCTCCCAAGTAATACTGGCCATAGTATTAAAACATATAAATCTAAATGAATAATTAATTTCAAGCAAACATTATATTTGAACGCATTTATTTTGTATCATCCACTTTATCTCGTTTTTTCAATAGTATCATATTGAAAGGCGCCAGTGGTCACAGTATGCGTGGGGGACCGTGTGTTTATCTGTCTGGGTTGCTCCATCTGCATAACTGAAAACAGTAATAATAAGTATCTGAAATACACTTGAAAAAAACTTCTAAAAGCGCAATAGATCACGTATCCGCTACCAAGATGTTTACGGTAATTGATAACACGCCGTCTGATGATGGGGAGACACAACCTAAAACGATCCCATGCCCAAATCTGTCAATATATTTACGGCCCCACCTGATGTGACTACTATCTGAAGCCGTCGCATGGCATAACTCCCGGATATAACCATCAAGTGCTGTCGGCCCAACTGTACTGCGTAGGTTGGTCATGTGG
>JAGVVM010019885.1:0-27535 GCA_019149425.1 Psidium friedrichsthalianum
TTCCGTTGCAAACTCGCCAGAGACTATATGAGTAAAACGATCATCCCATATATTGATGCTGTCTCTGTGATAAGCTACCCAGTCGTTTGAAACTAGCCTCATCTCAATATCGTGAAAGCCTGTATGATCAAAGGGAGGAGCAGGAATCGATTGCACCATACCAAACTGACGAAGTACTCGGTCTGGATAATGCCACTCAACGATGTGGAAACAGATGAGTGGGACACGAGCCCTCGAAAGGTGTTCTCCTTGCAGGCAGTAATCCGGTAGATTCTGGAGAATCTCATTAGTGTATGGCTCCCAAGTAATCTGTCATAGTATTAAAACATATAAAATTAAATGAATAATTAATTTAAAAGCAAACATTATATTGAACGCGTTTATTGTATCATCACTTACATCTTCGGTTTTCATAGTATCAAATTGAAAGCGCAGGTGTGTCACAGTATGTGTGGGGACCGTTGTTATCTGTCTGGGTTGACTCCAGCTGCATAAATGAAAAACAATAATAATTAGATATGAAATACATATTGAAAAAACTTATGAAAAGAGCAATAGATCACGTACCGACTACCAAGAGGTGTATCAGGTAAAGGATAACGACGTCTGATGGATGGGGAGACACAACTAAAACGATCCCATGCCCAAATCTGCAATATATGTACGGCACCACTGATTTGCCTATTATCTGAAGCCGTCGCATGACATAACTCCCGATATAACCATGCAAGTGCTGCCGAGCCCCAACTGAACTGCGTAGGCTGGTCAATGCGCTCTAATAGTGGAAGAAAAGTCAAACTAACCCTAGAACCGGATTTGTCTGAAAAAATAGATCCTCCAATCAACCGCAGAATGAATGCCCTAGCATACTGAAGTAGGGTAAGCTCATCGGCATATTCTGGAATCTCACCAAACTGCTGTCTTAGCCAGCTTAATTTTACCATCGATCCACGCAAATCGACTGGGACTTGGCCAAGTAGCTCGTCACAGATATTACGCCAATTCATGTTAGTGGGGCCAGTAACTGCATCTCCATCAATAGGAAGCCCTGTCAGAACCCCCATATCATGCAGTGTGATCGTGCACTCACCTTCCGGCATATGGAAGGTGTGAGTCTCGGGCCTCCACCGCTCCACCAACGCCGTAATCAAATGCCAATCCATTGCCAAAATCCCATTGCATAAACTCCGTAAAATCCTGAATTCCGAACATACTGGACAATGCGATCATCCAATCCACCTATACGCACACTTCGTTGACATTTAAGAACTGCATTCTCGTCTAGCTGTTAAATGTTACATTAACTGTTAGTGAAATTACAAATATTATCTAGTTAGTGCAAATGATATATTAACTGCTAAATTTATTAAATACCTTAGAGTCCCATATGGCTTGTGATCTATGGGAGGACTGCTGCGTAAGTAGTGAATCAATCTCAGGTCCCGGTCGAATGTAATCTCTTGCTGCCATGCCTGCAAATGGAACAAAAGAACTTGATGAATGTCACACTGAACAAATCGTAATTTATTATGACAAAAATAGGAAATTAATTTAATTAGTACTAATATGTGTATTAACAAGATAATTATGATATTTATCTCTAAAAAAATAGGAAATTAATTAATTTATTATTTCTATGTGTAATAAAAGCATAAATACACTAACTTTATTATGACAAAAATAGGAAATTAATTTAATTAGTACTAATATGTGTATTAACAAGATAATTATGATATTTATTTCTAAAAAAATAGGAAATTAATTAATTTATTATTACTATGTGTAATAAAAGCATAAATACGCTAAATTTATTATGACAAAAATAGGAAATTAATTTAATTAGTACTAATATGTGTATTAACAAGATAATTATGATATTTATTTCTAAAAAAATAGGAAATTAATTAATTTATTATTACTATGTGTAATAAAAGCATAAATACGCTAAATTTATTATGACAAAAATAGGAAATTAATTTAATTAGTACTAATATGTGTATTAACAAGATAATTATGATATTTATTTCTAAAAAAATAGGAAATTAATTAATTTATTATTACTATGTCTAATAAAAGCATAAATACGCTAACTTTATTATGACAAAAATAGGAAATTAATTTAATTATTATTAATATATCCACTAACAAGATAATAATGATAATTTATTTAAGCAAATAATAGGAAATTCATTAATTTATTATTACTATGTGTAATATAATTATGTTCTACCATTTTTATAACTTCGTTATCATATAAATATAAATATTATATATCTTAAATATATATGATAACATTTACTTTCGTATTTTTATCATAATTATAAATCTCATCATAATTACAAGAACAAAATTTATAAATATAAATTTCATATAAACATAAATTTTATAAAAAAAAATTAAATTTAAATTTAAAATACATAAATAATATAACTATGTTCTAACATTTTTATAACTTCGTTATCATATAAATAAAAATTTTATAAATATTAAATATAAATTTTATAAATATTATAAATTTTATAGTGCCGCACGGGCCCAATCAGGCCCGTGCGGCACCTGACGGGCCCCCCCTTTTCTTTTCTTTTTTTTTAAAAACGGCCCATCCGTGTACAATTGTTACGATTATCCCCATATTCTGGACCGGCCCGATGGATCTTAATATTTTTTTTAAAACATAAATAATAAATAAAATATATAAATTACCCGATCAAGTAAAACGGCCCGCATCACAGATGAGTGTCGATGAGTTATGGATGAACCATAAGGGTATGGATTGGTCTAAAGTTGACACATTTCTTTCATTTTTTTTATTTTTATCATAATTTTCATCTCACGTACATATATTATTACATATAAATCACAGTGTATATATATAATACTGAACATAGCCTAAATCGAGCAACAAAATTAATAAAGCATGAGATATTCTGTCCATACCTGTTCGGAAATTTATAGATGACGACGACTGTTGCTGAATCTACGACGGAGATCTGCAAAAAAAAAAAAAGAAATGAATTAAAAAGACTAAATAAGGTCAATTTAAGTAAAATGTATAGGTAAATCACCTACCCGTAGTATAGAGGCTTCAATGGAAATCAGCGCCTGTGGATGAAAACGTGAAGGAACGAAAGCGATGAATAACAAAGGGAGACGATGAAGGACCGTCTGTAATCGAAAGGGAGAGGAAGGGAAGGAGAGGAGTGAGGAGGGGAGGGAATTAAAGGGAGCGGGGGAGCGGTGAGGGAATAAAAGGAGCAAGTAAAAAGGGGAGGGGGGAGTAAAGGCGCGCAGGGCGCGCCTTTAATCCCCGGCCTGACGCGTGGGAACGCGTCAGGGGGGAGGGCCGTGCGGTAGTATGACTACCGCACGGCCCTTGTGCACCTGACAGACCCAATGGGTCTATCAGGCTTTGGGCCGAGCCGTGCGGCACTATAAGTGCCGCACGGCTCAGCCATCCTGACAAACCCAATGGGTTTGTCAGGCTTTGCAGTTAGTGCGGCACTTATAGTGCCGCACGGGTCTCGTGCGGCACCCACAGTGCCGCGCGAGACCCAAATCCGTAAATATTATTTTAAAAAACCTAAATCGGTAAATATTTTTTTAAAAAAACCTAAATTGGAAAAAAACCCGCCGTGGTTGCTATTGTCAACTGAGGAATGCTTGCATAACCATGCGGTTATGACAGTGTAATGGTCATACCTTAGCCACAAATATTAAGTATGGAAAAGAAATTATAGAGTTGTTAGGTGGGGCCTCTCCTCTAATTTTGTGTCTGACATTTCACTGTGATACTGTTACTTTTTTTTTTGTCAGAAACACTGTTACTTGATCGTACCAACAGTGCTCTTGTCAAATTTACCACATGGAGATAAAATGAGGAAGGGGAAAAAAAAAAGGAGAAGAAGAAGACCACGACTAGAGTAGGACCTTTCATCCATTTTTTTGGCTCCAAAATATATATACAAAAAAAAAACGTTCATTTTACAACCCCATGAATGAAGGTGCTTCTTTTATCTTAGGTTTTAAATCGTGCGACGAGACTCGTGAAGGTGAACTTAGCATTCCATGATTTTGTGCTGCCGAAGTACTTTAGGGCCATGTTAAAATCAAGAGATGATGGATGATGTAATGTAGAATGAGATTATCCTTTGGGGAGTAGACAGCGACACACCATGTTATGAGCAGAGAACGGAGTTGGAATAGTTTCTTTTACATACTCGACTCTGGTAGCTCATTAATTGACCTAAACAGACGATTAATTCTGGCCAAAGGAGATCAATGAACATGTAGTCTCAAACCGATCCATCCATGTTATACTAATTCCTAGAAAAATTACGGAATGTCTTAAGCTTTCGAAAATTTTCCTATTCTGCCACTACATTACAAGAATTCCAAAAAATTTGCATAGAGAAGTTATGGAAAAATTACCAAAAAGTCTCAAACCTATTGCAAGAAGATTGTCCAAAAAGCCCTAAAATTACTGCGCTTTTTTCAATTTAGTTCTAAACTTTTGAATTTTACCAATTGAATTTTAAGCATTTTGTCAACTTTCCAATTGAGTCCTATTAGTCGGAAATTGTTGACATGGACATTGATCATCTTGTGTGGCGCTGCTAGTACTAACGTAGGTAATTTTTTTCTCGAAATTTTTGTGAAGTTTATATATATAATTTTAATTTTCTTTTTTTCTCTTTTTTTTCTATTGTACCAGCGAGGATCATCGACCGCTCTTGTCGGCTGTGAAGGCCTCACTTGCGGCTGGCAAGGCCACAAAAGCCCTAGGCGAGGTCATCACGGATGGCGGAGCTGCGAAGGCCTTGGGAGAGGCCATCGTCCTTGCTAGCCATGGCAAGGGTGCCATAGGGCCTTTACAACCTCGCTGGCCATGTTTGTAGCGATCGTACCACTATATTCCTCCCATTCGATATGCCAATCTTCTCCCGCCCACAACAAAAAGGTCATCGCAAACAATCGATGAACATTGGGAGGAACCCCCATGGGACGGAGTTCTTGGATGGAGAGTCTGGCGCTCTGGTGAGTGTACATACATAAACCAGCTACAAGGCTTACGCCTCTGCATAAATCAGACGTGGACACGCCACCTAATCCATGGTGGCGCACAAAGAAGTTGATTTTACCAATTTTTCAAAGGTGACTTACCAACTTTTCAATACTTATGCTTGAAGTCAAATTTTCTTTTTACTTTTTAAGGAAAGTAAGGTTTTTTTTTAACTTTTTCAAGTGGTTCCAAAATTACTTTTGAAGATCAAAAAATACTTAAAAAATAGAAAAATGAAGTTGTGTAACTAATAAATTTCTATTTCAAAAATTACGTTATCAAACGGATTTCTGCTTCAGACGCAATTATAAAATAGAAATTTTGCTCTAAAAGTATTATTATGCACCCCCTTAGCAAAAGTCAAAGTAGAAGCTAGCCTAATAGCCAACGTCATCCAAAATGATGACGATGGTTTGTGTGCAGCAAACTCCATTTTAAAGGAATGGGCAACCGATTGATTTTAGGTCATGGAATTTTGGAACACATATCGTGAACTCAAGGGTTTTTTTTTCTCTTTAGGATCCTGATAAGCTGACCATCTACTATCATTTGCAATGCCAGCCACAAGTTCTTTTGTAGCGTGTACATAACAGTAAATCCTTTTGCATTTTGAGCGCTGTTGACATCAATTTTGTCGGTCCCGTTTAACTTTAAATTATTTTCAGTTTTTTTAAATAAAAAAGGGGGGCCAAAATATAAATAAGTGTTTTCCTCTTATTTGTTGTAAGAACGAAATAAATAAAAAAAGGAGGAGACGAAGAAGAAGAGCACGGCAACTCATGACTCTCTCTCTCTCTTTAACAATTCCAGCCTCATTGCACATGGATCCATGAGCAAAGGAAGAGGACAGAGAGTAGAGTTCAGTCAGCTCCAGTCGACGGGCGACGCCATCGCTATCCCGTCCAGCTCCATTGGAGTTCGCCACAACAGTCGTCAACGTGCGGCACCGAACTACCGTCGACAAGCGCTCTTCCTCACTCGGCGGAAGACGAAACCAACGAGGCATTGGAAGCACGCCGTCCCAGCCCCGGTCTCGCTGCTACTCCTCTCCAGTTAGAGCCGCCTCGATTCGACGTCCGGCAGTGTGGAGGGAGGCCGACCAAGTTGAAAGGAGGAAAAGACGGAGCACAAATCAGAAGGAAGAGGTTCCCAATCCATCTCGTGCGCACGATCGTTGGATCGTCAACCCGCTGATTCGCGCAAGTCGTTTACGAGTCTAATGACGGCCCGAACGCAATATTGCACTGGATAATGACATGGCAGCGGTTGAAGGTGGACGATCGCGATCCGGTGTGCATTAAGATGGACTGGCGCCGACAAGCCCATCTGTGGCGATTGACGAGGGTCGCCAAGGTTTGTCTAGAGAAGGTTGATGATGCCGTTCACGTACCCTCGGCCTGAAGGAGGGGGTTCCGAGGCGAAAAAAAAAAAAAAAAGGCAGTAGCCACAGAGGAAGACTGGGAGCGGAGTTTTGGGTTTGAGGGCACGCTGGGTTCCAAGAAGTAAAGGAGGGGGGAAGTCGTGCGAGAAAGAGGGGATAATTCTGAGTTTACCTCTAATCATATTTCTCAGTGCTCAGTACCATCTCAACTAAAGGGCCACCTAAAATGCAAACAAATCCTGAACTTTCTTCAACTAAAAAAGAATCCCCTGCGCGAAGTGATTTATCTGATAATAATCCAACCAAGGAGTTTCATTCCTTTCACGCCTTATATTCACGTCCCCATTCGAACTGCATATCGATTTCTCATGATCCCATCAGGCAGATTATTGAAAATCATATTGAAAACATATCAATTCGCATAAAGTTAGATCCTAATTGCGCTTCTTCCTCAGAACATCACATTTCAAATGGTGTCCTGTCAGCAGATCATGTCCAGATTCTCTCTCTCTCTCTCTCTCTCTCTCTCTCTCCCTTTTCAATCAACTCAACTCGGCTATGTTTGACCGAAAGGGCATGAACCTGCAAGCTAATTCTGAACTTTCTCTGCCAAAACAAGCAATTCCAATTTCCTATTATCATCAGCGACCCTCCAATTCAATTCCATCAGAATTATAAAGACAAAGCACATCAAGTCAAATCAAGAATGTTAAGAATCACATATAGAAAGCCAACAAGAAAAAAAAAACCAGCTTTCTCACTTCCAGTTGAATGACCTATACCAACACTTGATCCATGTAGCGTAGATTCCCTGATTTCACTCTGCGAAGAAAAACCATGGCTAATATAGGTATGTGGTTGGGAAAACCATATGCAACAACCATAGCACCTAACCAACATGTGCATTAAATCATGTGAGCAAACCAAGAGGAGAATGAGATAAAAAAAAAAAAAAACTAATGCAAAGAGTCTTCAAAGTTGACAATGAGAGACTCGTCATCGAAATCTTCCTCAGGCAGAACTCCAAATAACCAATCTCTAGTGCACAGCTCAGCCTCTACATTTTCAGGTGAAAAAGAACTACGATATTTATTTAGAATGTGTCCTCCAATGCTAAAGGCTGACTTTGAGGCAACGGAAGTGATAGGAATGCTCAATATATCATGTGCCATAAGACACAACTCAGGACATTGAGATTACGATATTGTTTTCTATTAAGCCTATTCTCCAAATACAGATCCAGTTGTGACTTACTAGATTGTGACCCAAAGTGTTTACTCTCGAATGCATCATACGCATCAAGATGGTCCCATATTTTCTCAACAATGTCCTCAATTGAGGTTGTTACCTCAACTACTCTATGTCTCTTGGATCGTTCTATAGTTGAACACTCTTCTAGATCCTCATTAGATCTTGATATATCAACTACTTAGTTAGAGAAAACATGAATTAGAGCAGGTTGTAAAAACTGAAAGAAAACATCCACAATTTCCATTCCCCTTTAATTTCCAGAAAAAGAAAAGTTACTTGGCTCAATCAATATAAAGCATTGTCAAAGCAGTCAATCTTTCCATACTATAGTAAAAAAATATGCGGAATTTTATTAGCCTATGCCCTTCATTGATGCTAAGAATCTTATGCTGATGCTAGTGACTTGGTAATTTACTAATAATTAGGTATCTTAAGAAAGGTAGAATCACTGATAGGAACCAGACTACGGTTACTTAAATTTGCAAAGCTGGAAATTAAACAGGTTTAGAATTATATTACTCACAAGGCCTCGTGAATGGATCCAATTGGTTTGACATCTCCAAAGCAAACCCCCAGAACTAAGAAATGCCCAAAATCAATTTCAGTCGTTAGACTTTTTCGCAACTGCAAAAGAGAATGCCAAGTTCTTAAAAAACTTGGAGGAACTAGATTATCTTCCCTAAATCTCTACACACACACACATTCCAGATCTACTTATCCATATATAATACAAGGATGACAAGAACTGTTGCAATGACTGCGAACATAATCTGGTACAAGGACATGATTTAAAACTTCCTCTGTAGAAAACCAAGCAATAAAATGACCATGGATCTCTAATCTATATAAGTACATTGGTTCATCAACAAAGTTGGCTGAATTTAAGTTATGCCATTTAGTTCGTTTTCAAGATACTATGTGCATCGACCAACTAATTCATGATAGAAAGTAAAGTAAATAGAGGATCAAAGTAGAAGGCTGATTTTGGTGATGACTATGGATAGATTGACTATATCTCTCTGTCATTTACTCATAATGTAAGTATCTGTTGACACCTAAATTTTGATCATTTATTTCATAAAAAATTAGAGACTAACTTTTTTTTTTTGGGTAGGAAAATTAGAGACTAACTTTAGTCCCTACAAAAATAATTAAATCATTATGCATATAGTTTGCACTTAGTTCATGTTGACTTTTTAGCATGCACAAATTTGCATTTTATTGGACCGGCAACAAACATACTTAAATGTTTGAATCAAAATCGCTTGAAAATCTGGAAAGTTGGAGGAATATCGGTAATCTGCTCATGAGTTGGCGAATGGCGAGTGAACCTAGACATGTTTGCGGCAATATGAAAAAAAAAAAATAGAATGAGAAGATAAAAGATTGAGTGAAACAAATTAGGCTTGCAAAATGGGGGGATGTTATACAAAACCGAAAGATTGCAAGTCAATCAAGGAAAATATAAAAAGATCAAAACAACCCCACGGTTTGAGACTTTCTTGGAGATGCGCAGGAGACTTTTTCTATAAGAAGGGAGAGAGCTAAAGAAAAGGGGAACTTCTTCCACGGGACTTCATCTGATCATGCGGCCAAATTGAAGAGCTTCACGTGCAGAGAATCCTTCCTCACGGAATTCACGTCTCCCGACCTTCACCACCATGATTCCATGAAAACTTCAGATCAATGCCTCCTTTCGATGATTCACTAATCACGAAGAAAATTTACAGGGGAATCTTACTCGCAGAGTACATATGAAGCCATGAGAGGAGGCCACAAATTTGACATCACACAAAGGCCACACAATTCACATATACGGCCACGCAAGGGTTCGATGCCTTGGGAGGGACTCTCTCAGTCAACGTGGTGGACGACACAGAGGCAAAGAGAGGACACGGCACACTTCATAATTAATGGATGATCGGAGAGAGAAAAGGGCATCTCTTTTGGGTTCTCGGTGAAAAAGGCTCCACTCCCAGAACAAGCAGCGGTATCAGAGGACTCAATAAAGGGGGCTTTTTTCGAAATTAGGTTAAAAAAATTATTTACCAAATTAGGGTAAAAAAATATTTACAAGATTGGGGTTGGTGCGGCATTTAAGACATCACACGGCCCGTGCACGACACTTCTACAGTGCCGCGCGTGGCCCTTGGGCCCGTGCAACATTAAAAATGCCGCACGGGCCTACGGAACTACAGAAGTGCCTCTCGAAATGATGCACGGGCCCCAATTTTTTTTAATTTTGTTTTTTATTTTTTTATAATATTTATATAACTTTGTAAATAAATTTTTTTCCTTTTGTAGCTTATTTTTATAACATAATTATCACTAATTAGTTGAAATTTGTTAATATGTATGTAATTATTTTATAAAGTATGTAAATAAATTAATTACAAATATTCACGATGCCGGTGCGATAGCATTTTTTTATTTCATTTTTTGTATGTGTTTTTATAATTTTATATTTATATAACTTTGTAAAAATAATTTTTTTCCTATTGAAGCATATTTTTATAACATAATTATCAATAATCAATTGAAAATTTTATTATGATGTATTTAATTAATTATTTACTATGTAAATAATTAATAAAAAATATTTACGAGGCTGGTGCGGTGGCATTTCTTTAATTTCATATTTTTTACTTGTTTTATAATTTTATAATTATATAATTTTGTAATATAATTTTTTTTCCTTTTGAAGCTTACTTATATAACATAATTATCAATAATTAATTAAAAATTTTATTAAGATATATTTAATTAATTTATTTACTATGTAAATAATTGATAAAAAAATATTCACGAGGCTGGTGCGGCATTTGTTTTATTAATTTCTTATTTTTTTATGTGTTTTTTATAATTTTATAAGTATAATTTTTTTAAGCTTATTTTTATAACATTATTATCAATAATTAATTCATAATTATATTTACGTGAATATTTTTTATTAATTATTTACATAGTAAATAAAAAACACATACAAAAAATGAAATAAAAAAAATGCTATCGCACCGGCGTCATGAATATTGTTAATTAATTTATTTACATACTTTATAAAATAATTACAAGCGTATTAACAAATATTTTCAACTAATTATTGATAATTATGTTAGAAAAATAAGCTACAAAAGGAAAAAAAATTGTATTTACAAAGTTATATAAATATTATAAAAAAGTAAAAAAAATAAATTAAAAAAAAATGGGGCTCATGCACCTCTGTGGCGCACGCACGGGTCGTGTGCGGCACTGTAGAAGTGTCTTGCATGGGCTGTGCGGCATTTTGAATGCCGCACGAACCCCAATCTTGTAAATATTTTTTTTACCCTAATTTGATAAATAATTTTTTTAAAACCTAATTTCAAAAAAAGCCCCAATAAAGGAGTCCCCCAAAGAAGTCAAAAATCAGGGGAGTTGTTTTCCTTTCTCTAGTATTTTTTTTGCACATGTAGCGCCATCCTGGTGTTTCGTCTTTGCTACTAATTTGAATGCCTTCATCAGGAGAATTGGTGAGGTGGCCGAAGGAAGCAAATGTAATTCTTTGGTCAAAGTGGAACTGTTGTGGAACCTCTGGACGATCTGGCGAATAGTCAAGCGTGCCCACATCTCAACCCATAAGCGGATCCCTACCAAAATATACAAGGTTCAAGGTGGAGGAGGCTAGATTGTCAAAAAAAGTTTGCTCAGTTAATAGTTAAGCTTCATGAGCAATTCCTAGTGATCCACCGGTACAAAATATCATCCAAGATGGTCAATTAAAGAGTGCAACTGAGTGGACCATCACGAGCAGGTCCTCAGCTGCACCCCCATCGACCCCGTCCTAGGCTGTCCTTCGTTCAGCTCCGCCGTTCTCCGTTTGTGCCCAACTTAGCCTTGACGTGCGTGCCCAGCAGTCTAAAGCTAGTGCACCATTCAGCCACTGTTCAGTCCCGATTCAAGGTGGATCAGCCCCTATTTTCTTGTTATTTGAGGATCTAACATTGCTATTACATGTGGTCGATCATGCGGGAGTGGTTTGGTAGCAAACTGAGCTCGAAAAGTGCAATTTCTGACAAAATTTCCTTACTGCGCATGCTGGAATTTGCTTGATAAAGTCTGGTGAATTCTTTACTGCCACTTCGGACAAGACTCATCAACGTGGCTGCTTTGGCCATGCCAAATCTCTCTCCTCACCAGCCGCTAGGAGACCATCGAGCAACTGCTGTGTTTGTCGCCGCCTGTGACCAAGAAGCAACCACTGAATCTCGTAAGTGTCGAGCCATCCGCAATTCTAGCCGCACGTGTAGATCATCCAGAGCTAGCTCGAAGGTCGTTGATTGAGCTGTAAGTTTTGGTCCAAGAATTCAAACTCGGAAAGGCAATCTTTGAAGATTTTGGGTATTATTTCTTAATCACGAAATATGTTGTTGCCTATTTTGAGATCATGTGGATATTGGAATATTTGATTAAGATGTCATATATTTTGCATATCTTTCTAAATCTAAATAAAAATGATCCGATTTAGGAAATCTTCCTAAAACGACAGTGTTTTAATGATGATTCAACTCATAACCATTCGGATTCGATCCACTAATTTCATGAGTCAATTTGGATTAAGCATTTTTCAAGAAGATCATGCATTATCTTGATGGTGTAACTTTCCAATTTATTTTCCTAAACTTGAAAATTCAAAAAAAAAAAAGTCATTCACGTTGCATATCATATAGGTTAGAATGCGTACTTTGATATGTCCTATAGTTTGTTGCATTTATCTCATCATGTCATCATTTTTGCTATGTCATCGATCGCGTGTCATGTTATTTACATACCATTTTGTCATGTCATCATATTTGCATATCATTTTTGTCAGGTCATATGGTTAGTCATATTATTTTGTCATGTTATATTTGTCCCGTCATTATGCCACGTCATTTACGTAATTAGAGCACATTGTTTTGCGTGTTACATTATAGCTGCATTAATATCACGTCATTTTGCATGTTTAATTGATTAGTTAAATTTCGCATATAGGCAAATTTATTCTTAATTTGCGCATGTCTTGCATTGCATTCATTTTTGTTCACTCATGCATTCTTTGCCATTCATGCATTGCATTTAGGAAAGTGAAAACATATATTAAAAAAAAAAACCTCATTTGAACTTAAACCAATCAAGCTTGAGTTGCCAAACCTAAGATTTTCATGAAGTTAAGGTACCGAAAGGGCATTAGATAATGTAATCAAGCTCTCGAATCCTTAATCTCTAGTTCGTAGGAATGAAATAGTTCTCCCACTATTTTATTTAGTTTCTAACCAACTTATCAAAAATAATTAGTGGCGACTCCGAATTCTAAATCATTTGAACAAACCAAAGTTGCGAATTGGTAGGGCTTGGGAGAGTCCGTGTTAGATTAATCACTTAATTAACCTGATAATCCATTAGCCTAAATTCGATTTTTAGTCGTGACACCCTGGTGTATTGACCGTGAGATTAACATGGTAATTTCTCTTTTAAGAATGGGAGATTTCTTAACAAAAGACACTTTCAACTCTTTGTAAGAATTTCCATTTTGCCATATTGCACAATGAGAACGCTCTTAAAAGAAAGTTGAGGGTGGAAGCTACGCATTGCAACCCATTTGAAATTGATGTATGGTTTAAGTAGCACGAAGTAAAAACTAAAAAGTGGGGAGAATTGGCTCCTGAATTAAGATATATAGGTAGAAGCTCTTGGAATACAAATCCATTTTCCAAACCCGATCTCAAAAGACAAAATACAGGATAGGGTCATGCCGAAGAGTGACCGTAGAACCCTTGTTAAACATACCTAATTTGAAAATATTCAATTCTCTCAAGCCACTACAGGCTCGCATGGTAACACTTTTGGCTAAAAGTTGATTTTTCTACTTCTACTTCATATGTTAATTTCTGATCAGATAAATACATTTGATAATAGGACAAAATTTTCGCTTCTCAAACAAAAATTCGTTTGGCAACGATTTAAAATTTATACTTCTAGAACATTATTAACATAAAATATTCTATAAAAATTATTGATTATAACCTAAAATGCATGTTATTGAAGAAAAGTTAAATGCAAATACTGATGGATTTATTTATAATTCATTAGTATCTGCATTTATATAAATGCGAACCAAATTATGAAATGTATTAATGAATACGATGGCCAAGCTCATATGTCAATGCTAAAAGCATAGGTAGTTCCGGTGCTTCCTCTCATGTGCCTTTGGCATGGTTTATATTGCAATGGGCACACTATACGAACCTTTTTCATGCCTAAACCATCTCTAGAAGCATAAATACATGGTAGTTGTATGTGCCATAAGATCACCTAGATATTAATGTCAACTTGGGACATAAAATTATGGTAATGATAAGCTTGTTTTGGCATGAAGGCATATTTAGGCATAAAGACAAAAGACAAAAACTGAGGTGTCATCATCTTTATCTTTTCAACTCAATTTTGGTTTTCTTAAAAAAAAAATTTAAAGAACTAAAGGGCACAAGATCACAGGCTCCTTCTGATCAGATAAGAGCGTTTTAGAGCAGCCGCACCCATTGTTGGACTAAATCAGACAAGCGAAGAGAGAGACCGAAAATCTAAGATTTATGCAAAAAGGAATTTCTAACCTATCAATCACAATCAATAAAAGATATGTGCGCAAATCAAGAAATCAGGAACATACGGATAAAATACATCAAATCAAATCATAGTATTCCTAATAAAGCCCAAAAGGCTTAGAGAATTGGTGTTTGAGGTTTGGAAAGAGTTGGGGACATTTGAAGATAATTTATCCGAAGAGCCAAAATTGTCATTTTTAAAAATATTTGCAATAAAAATCATCAAAAATAGAATTGGCCTGTTGAATATTCCCATTTCCCAATTTCTAAGATTTTCTAGAATTTTTGAATTTTTTGGAACGATTTGCCCATAAGAAGGACAAAATCATCGTTTTGAGAAAGATTAGAAGTCAAAATCACAAAAGACGGGTTTAGCCAGTCAAATTTGACTATTTCTCATTTTCTGTGATTTTTTAAAATTTTTTAAATTTTTGGAGACAATTTGCCCATAAAGAGCAAAACCATTATTCTTTAAGAAAGAGAGAGTAAAATTATCGAAATTAGGATTGCCCAGTTAAATGGACCCATTTCATAATTTTTTAGATTTTTAGGATTTTTTTAGGATTTTGTCCATTTTTTTTATGAATTTTCCATTTTTTGGATTTTTTTAATCATCTTCTGATTTTTTATTATTTTCCTAATTTATTATTATTAAAATAATTATCCAAACCGGATCGGGTTGAGACAATTGAGTGAAGAGTGAGGCAGAAAATATGCAAAGGAATGGCTAAAAAAGAAAAAAAAATGACTTCCGATGATGAAAAGAAACTTTTTTTTCACTTCTCCAAAGTTCCCAAAAATAGCTTCTGAAGTAAAAAGTTGTTTCAAAAACAAAAATATACAATTGCGCATCAAATAAATTTCTACTTCAAAAATTGCGTTACCAAACGAATTTCTATTTCAGAAGTATTGCCATGCACGCCCTAAAAGTGGCACTCGTTAAAATGACCCTAGAAATATTTATAAAATGTCAACTTTTTATGTGTGTTTTCATCTGTTTGGATGGTATGTTGTGCTCAATCCACTGATCGGCCCGAGACGGCCTTTAGCCCTTATCGCAATCACTTGCGGTCCAAGCTCAACGATATAAAAATCGAATTTATTAATTTTAGTCGCCCGATTTTCGGGTCGGGCCACAAACCCAACTCATAAGAAGTCATAAGTCCCATCTCATGTTTCGCCTTGCGAAATTGAATAAAATAGACGTAGACGTACGGCATCTAATTTTCCTAGTAATAAAAATAGAAGAACATTTTATTTCATTCGCATGCGAATAGGCCACGGTAACGTGTTGATGTTTGTGGCAACAAAGATGAAGTTGTTTGACTTGCGAAAATACATTTTAGGACAATATCTTTACTCGTCTGTAAAAATACACCGAGACTAGGTATTAATAGGGATATCAACGATTCGAGTTTCCATCAAACCAAACCTTATGGAATCATACTTGTTTTCACCTGAACTGGAAAATGCAGTTCGGTTCGGGTTTCAAGCTTCTTTGTTCAAGCCTTCGCATCCTCTGTTATAGCAATCTCGCGAAGACAGAACGCAGCCCTGTCGTAAACCATTGCGGCAATGTCATACCTCCCCAACCCCTACCTCATGAAAATCAAATATAAGAGTTAGCAACAAAGTG
Organism: Psidium friedrichsthalianum; assembly: GCA_019149425.1. Lineage (NCBI taxonomy): Eukaryota > Viridiplantae > Streptophyta > Magnoliopsida > Myrtales > Myrtaceae > Psidium > Psidium friedrichsthalianum. The sequence continues at coordinate 15,948 of JAGVVM010019885.1, forward strand.
TTCCTCTCTCCTACAAACTCCTCCTAAGTACTAAACTATGCACATAAATAGTCAAGTTTCAAACAATTATATGTAAGAGCTAGCTTGAGCTCAAATAAGATTATGTTCTATGTCATTATGTACTAGCAAATCCTAAAAAAATAGGAGTAGCCCATATCTTCTATTGATAACGAATTTGATAAGATTACTGAGAATCCCATCTTCTCGTTGATTTACATTAAAAAAATATTTAAGCATAATTTACTCGTCAAACTTGTTTTTCTTTTGAAATCATCAAAGTACCTCATCAATAAAAAGTTGGTTGTCCGACACTTGATCCATATGACACGGATCTCCTATTGGAATTGCAGCTTCTCCGCTCTAAATATCCATGGGGCAACAATAGTCTAGACCTCGGGTGCATGGAGGTCTATATGTGTTTGCGGAGATTAATAGACTCAAATGTTTAAGTTTATAATTATTGCGCAGAATTTTACTTTTCCCCTGAAAAGAGAGGGAAAAAGAGACAGAATGTTTTGGGTAAAACGGAGATGGAGATCCGATGAAGTGGGGGAGGCGTCATCCGGGGAGGAGGCAGTCTTGGTGGTAATGTTGGTGGTCAATTGAGGTCCGAAGAACAAGATTGCTCGAAACTTCCATGGTAGAAGTAGAAGATCAATTCGAGATCGGAGGCAAAAGACTCGCAGCTCTTAATAAGGTCCTCTCTTTAATCTTCAAGACCCTCTACTCATCTGAACAACGATCTACAACAGCAATGCAATTTGTGCATAACATTGAATAGGACATGATTATCATCTGGAAAACATCTTGATCAGATTAATAATCAGAGAACCTGCTGCAGTCATCACAGGTTCAAAAACCTGGGCTGCCGGACTAGTGTCGCGTTAATTTCCAGCACCGTCCAATGTAAAACCAAACCGAAACAGGATTAGCTATCAAATCAAGAGGGAATCCGAAACGGAAGAATCTCAGGGAAAAAATTAATCCCACGTCCAAAAACATCTCATCAGGTAAGTGAAAAGAAAAAATCAAGGAGTCTTGACACTAACAAAACGAAGAACTTCTAACTATTACACTAGGGAGACCACACAATTGTGCCTATATCCATGACACTCCTTTCGTGAGCAAAAATTGCCGTCTGTGCGCCTTAGTCAAAGAGACTGAAGCCCATATCCTGCAGCAATGCGAAGGACCAGGTTAGCTTGAATCAAATGGTAACTGAAAGATGAAGTCGCCATCTGCACAAAACAAGCAATGAAAAGACCAGAGAGCCGAGGGATCGTGCTTACATCATCGGACTCTTCCTTCTCCTCGACCTTCTCCTCCTTCTTCGCCTCGGCAGCCGGAGCACCGCCACCAGCAGCACCACCCGCTGGAGCTGCAGCGATGGCCACGGCGCCACCACCTCCTCCAGAGGGCACGGAGGCCACTTTTCCCTTCCGGCAGCAATCAGCTCGGTGATGTCTTTTCCCTTGACTTCGGACAAGAGCAACTCGATCCTATCATCATCGGCCTCAGCTCCAACTGTCAAAACCACAAGTCAATCCTTCAGTACAGCAGTGAATTGCACTCCCTTGAAAGTGCCATAAATTTGGAAACATCTTTGAAACCTACTGCCACCGACGATTCCCCACATCTCATTCAATTACATTGAAGACCGAAAGTCCTAGTTTGTTGCTGATACACCATAGTCTACTGACTCCAAGGAATGATGACCAGCAACTACTTCTACGCCCAAGTCCACCAAATACAATCGACACTGCAACAATCATTAGGTAAATCAGCAGGCCAAAGCTAAATCTACCGAGTAACTCCTGGTCATTTCTGTAACCCACATCGACCATGACAATAAAACCCGACACAACAATCCAAAGGCAGAAATCCCATTTCCAATGGCCAAAAAGAACTGATTGCTGAGCCATCCACAGAGCAATCAAAAATCACACCAGTCAAAGCCGTATTTTTTGACATAAATCCTGAACCTCAGTGCTAAAATCCGTGGCCAGATATGCATCAAGCAATCAGTAATTGTGAAAGCCAGCAAGACGATCCCTCGCTTCAGTCACAGTAATAGCCAACGCAACATCAAAAATTTCAAACTGAAATACGTTGGAATGGTCAGCTAACTGTGTTCCTAATTCAATCAATGCAAGATAACTTAAACCACTACACCACCGCCACATCTAGAGCCATCATCAAAAGAGGAAATATAACTAAATCGCGAGACGAAGAGATAGAGAGAGGGACCTGATCCGAGAATGTCCTTCAAATCACCGCCGAGGGGCAGGTGTTGCCTCCCAAAAGAGCCAGCAAGTAGGCTGCGATCACCTTCATCTCCGCTCCGACGAAGCTTTACGGGCACGAAATGAAGGAACGGTATGGGGCGGCGAGTGTACCTCCGAGAGCTTTGCTTGTGGCCGAACGAGAGCGAGAGAGAGAATCGGCGCTAAATCTCGCATATATACCTAGGTTTGTAAGCGTGGGGGAGTCCATTTAATCCTGGCCGTTCGATCAAACCTTGAAGCTCGGACCGAGCTCTAGGCCGGAAAATATGGGTCCAGTGTAGTGCCTATCGGGCCGGGCTTCTGGGCCGTAGAAATGTGGGTCCAGTGGAGTGTCTATTGGGCTCGAAGTGTGATGATCGATTCGTACGTAAATTGTTTTTTTAGGTCGCCAGTGAATCTAACAATGAAATAATTATTTAACGTGAGTGATTTTTTTTATCTTTTAAGATTTTAAGTTTATTACCCCCCCCCGTTTTTTTTTTTCGTGCATTATTCATACCTTTATGGTTGTGTCTTTGTTTTCAGCGAGAATTATAAAATCAAAAAATCAAAACGTTTTGAACATAAAAATTTGGAAAATTTCCAAATAAGAATTTGAAATACCCTCGCTTTCTCAAATAAGGGCATGACGAGGATGTTGTTCTAAATAAGAGTCTAGAGTTGTCATGTAATGTCACGTAAAGCTTGACCTTGCTGGTCGAAGGGCATTTTTCATCATTTTGCTTTTTCAAATTTTTTCTTTTCCTCTCCTTTTTTCTTTTTTTATGTTTCCTCTTCCCTCTGTCGGCCTCGTGCGAGGGTCGCCCTCGCCAAAGGCCATCCGATGGCCAGCTATGGCCAAGGAGGGAGGAGAAAAAGAAATGAGAAATGAAAATTAATATTTAGAATTTTTTCACTAAATACACTTTTTCCAACGACCAGAATAGTCACATGCTTGCCGGCCAACCAAAAGTCTTTATTTGAAAAGATTTGGCCACTGGAGTCTGGAGGCTATGTTTGCAAAAACTTACTTCATACTCTTATTAAGAAAATTGAAAATTTTTCCTATAAAATTATGAAAAGACGCTCCTAATGTGCCCTTTCTTTGCTTTGGTCCTACGCAAACTATTGTGAAAGGTACCAAAAAAAGTCTTAAAACTATTGTGTTGATGCCAATTCAGTCAGAAACCTTTCAATTGAGTCAATTTAGTCTTAAAACTTCTTATATTGATACCAATTCAGTTCTTCAATCATTTTAGGTTGAAAATCGCTCGTGTGAATGCTAGGGGTCCCACATGGCATGATCAGCGATGACATTGACATTTTTTCTATAATTTTTAGTATTTTTTTTCTTTTTTCCTTTCTTTCTTTATCTTTCCCTTCTCTTTTGCTAGCGGCTAATTGTTAGCCATGGCCCATGTCACTGCCACAACATAGAGAAAAAGAGAAATAAAAATAAGCAAAAAGGACAAAAGAAATTAGCCACATAGTATCAGCCATGCCACGTAGGATAATTGGCGTCAACGTCAACAATTTTTTGCCTAAATTGGTCAGACAGGCTAAATTTAATATCGATATAAAAATATTTAGGATTAAATTAGCCCAATTAAAAGATTTAAGGGTAAATTGATACCAATGCAATAGGTTCGTAACTTTTTTTTTTGTACTTTTCCTGCAAACTATTATACCCATGCTCTCAAAAAAAAAAATTGGCACGAGTAATTGATATTTTGAAATATTAAGCAAAAAAAAAAATACTCCAACATATTTGAATCATTAAAATATGGAAAAGATGTTGATAAAATGCACATACATAGAAAATTATATATGAGTAGAATTAAAAAAAAATTTCCAAAAATTGAAATCCATTAAGGAGGTTATTTTAGAATATAAAAAAAATCATCTTCAAAATTGACAAGATGTAACGAATTAATCGAGAATATTTGAAGAAGGAAAAAATGAATGAGATCCCTTAAAATAAAGTCTCCCTTTGCTTTATATGACAATATATACTACGATGCTATAATTTGTCAAGCAATGGATAAACCAATACAACTAGTCCTAAAAAAAGGCTACCACGACAATATGATAAATTACTCAAGTATTTTAATTGTTCCCTCGATCCGACTTAAATTCTTCTATTGAAACACTTCACAGCGAACAATATCCAATTGAATGATTTACTCGGGTCCTAGTTCAAAAGGTCACATAGATGGAACAATGGTATAGATCATGCGTGCCTCTTGTCCAAGCCGGGCAGGAAAACATATTGCACGATGTTTTAGATAATATGGACTAAGTCACCTCGATGATTACTCATATGGATTCTAGCTCACTCTATTAGTTTGAATCCTCTCTAGAACTGAAATCCCAAAATCCCCGGCTTGGACACCTTTATTCTCAAAAGATCCTTTGGAACAAAACTTATTTTAAATTCCTCCCGAAATATATCTCATTGTTCCAATTGAAACCCCCAGAATATCGCTAGTGCTAAACACCCTCGTTTTGCGAGCACGAGACAGCCACATGCAAAGGCAATTTTGTCCCAAAAAAGTCGTTTTTCCTAATTCAGTTCATCTAGAGTCACACGCTAATGGCAAAAAAATAAAATAAAAATCTCAAATGCCCTGTTTATAGAATATAAACTCTGAATTAGAACTTACTCGACCGGATCGGCTTGTTGAATTCAATAATTCCACAAAGTGTTTGAAACCCCCCAAAAAAAAAATCATAAAGTGAAAAAATCGAAGAAAGATTGAAGTAGAAATAGTACTTTGCCTCCACTAGAAATATAGTATTAACGGAATAAAACACCTTTTAATGATTGTGTTCCCACCATGCCGACTCCTGGTTTTGAGAAAAATCCACCAGATTCCTTTAAAAGGTCTGCGTCCTCGTATTACGGAGACTGACATATTCTTCTGTCAGCCCCCACTGCTTTTAACGATGGAAAAATAGTAGTTATCATCTTATTAGAAATGAATTTTCAGAAGCAAGTTCATGCTTTAGCTAGTTCCATGGTAAGAGTTCAATTTTTTTCTTTTTCCTTTTTTCGTATGGCGACGGGGTATAGTTTAATTTTTCTTAAATCGAGAGACATTGTATGATGTTTGAAAAGTATCTATTAACATGTTCATAGTCGATAGGTGAAAATTTAATTATCGTAAGATTTAATAGCGATTCAAATCGAAACAAGCTTGAAATGGTTTTGGGAAAATTGGGCTTTTGGATATCTTTTTTACGTGAATTCTTGGTCGAGAATAACTTAGCTTTTCAGTTTGCTTATACTTGTAACTTGAACCCGGTTTCTTTTATTTTTCAATGGAATGATACCTTTTGCCTTTTACGCAATAAAAATTTTACGCTTCACTCGTATTTTTTCTACTCTAGTCACGGTAAACCTTCATAATACAGAATTGCCAGCACGTACATCGACATGTAACTTTTTTTTGGTGATTTTTTGTAAATTTTATAATAAAATTCATATTTTTACCAAGAAGGTAAAAAAAAAAAGAGAGTACCTTTTTGCTACTGATTAATGGCAAGCAAGCATGCCCTGTCCAATAAAAAAAAAACCAAAAAAAAAATGTTGGTGCTTTAGAATTTATAATTTTTGTACTTCAATAATTAATAGCTCTTTTAGGGGCATTTACATATTAAAATCAAAGGACCACAAGACAAAGCCAGTCACTTCGGCCCGAAGCCGGTCGAGCATGGGAATCATGTTGAGCTTTGACGCCTAAAGTCAATTGGGTAAATCATTACGTTTGGGACATGCATGAGCACCCACAGTGTATCTTTGTCTATCTAATTATTTCTTCATTCACTTCTACTTTTTATCTTTTGCTTGATCTGAATCTTGCAACTCACATGCTTTAGTTTATTTAAATTCGAAGTGCCTGAAAAGGTAACAACACGTCGATATGTAGATTCACGTAAAATTCTTTTAGAATTTTTAAAATTCAGATGCTAATACAAACTTTGAAGAGAAATTCAAAATCTCTTGATATCACCGCTCTCTCATGAGCTACGAGGAGGCGAGGAAGGAAATGTAAGTCCCAAGCTAGCTCAAAAGGGGGCATGCTTTACCTTGCATTTAAAATATGATTACTAGACTCATTCACGAGGAGTCGTAAGATAACTCCAACTGTTTTTCCTCACGCATTGAGCCTTGGGATTGAGTAATTTTTGACATCTTTCGCCCTAAAAATTGAGTTCAAAAGGTGAGACCTTCCCTCGTGTTTGTAATCTTTCACAACCCATTTGGAATGACCCCAACGGAGGTTTCTCTTCACTCGGTCCATCCTACGCGTATTTATCTTTTTTATTTTGATGTTAAATAAATGGTCAAATGACAATAAAAATCCTCACCTATTCTCCTCTTTTCATATTCATACCTACCCTTTTAGGTTATCAAAATGAATCTTCACCAATCACATATCAAATCTATGACGAGATGAGATTCTCTCCAAAAACTATATCTTCGTCACTCTTTCCACATCTAAGCTCTTTTGGGTAAAAAATAAAAATGTCCTGTTGTTTTTTATTAAATAATTAACATATTAAAAATGGCTTACGTAAAGCTCGATAAATATTCTCCAGTTCGAAAGATAAAACAAAAAAAAAAGAGTGGACTCCCTCAAACAAATAAAATATAAAAGCGGAGGCGAAATTGGAATCCAATGGAATGTTCGCTCTTACAAATGATGATGAAAGATCCCGAGTGATATTTGAAAGGTCGGGATGAATTCGAAACGATGAAAAAATGTGTCGAAATCTATTGTTCCATCCGGCTTGAAAAAAATTCAACACTCATTCAAAAGAAAAATAAACGTCACGGGCTAAACCCGTTTCGTTCATTTACGGGAAATTCATTTCGGCACAATAGCCATTGTTTCCGTAAGATTTCGTGCGAGATTTACGAAGAAAAAAACCAAATTATTATCCCGAAAACACCTAAAACTCTTTGCTTTTGATCCAGGATAATAACGTATAATGAAAATCAGAATGCTGTTCATTTGAAAACGCAAATACAATCAAATCAACACGAATCATAATAAATCTAATGATATTCTCGAGTTCCTAGGACAAGGCCCCACCGAATGGACCGGTGGACCCCTCCAGCACTTTAATAATGCCCACCACCTTAAAAAGAATTTTTGCAAGACTTTCCCTATTCATCCTCAGGTTGCTCCCGCCGGGCCCCACTCCCCTCCTCGGCAGAGAAAACCGCGATCGATCGGACCCCTACCTTCGGGCCCCACCAAAGGGGCCCCACAGGCGTGCGACCACGGACAGGAAAGCTTTGAAATGGGGGCCGCGCCACGTGTAGGGTCGGTAAAGCGGGAGCACCGGCTGTCGTATGGGCCTGCTCTCACCGCACGTTCGCCCCCCTGAAAAGACCGCACCCGGGGTTGGCGTCCTGCACCTACCGAAAACTTCTCGCTACAAGAAAACGTTTTTTCGAGCAATTCGAAAGACAAGCGTGCAAGAGAAAAATTACAGATGCGAAAAGACGGGACCTTTGATTGGTACCTGAATTTAAATTATTAAAGTTCGCTAATAATTTTGCACGGGGAAACGTTTCGACGATTCTAAAATTATGGAATTTCGTAATTAAATTATGCATTTCGAAAATTTAATTTTTTTAAACATTTCGAAATTCCAATTAAACATTTTTAACTAAAACTATTTAATTCTTTTCTACTTAACAATCGATAAAAAAAATTGATAAAAAAATTTCATGGTACAAGCTGTCGAGAGACGACGACTAGGGGTGAGTATGGTCCGAGTGAATAGGTTCTAGACCCAGAACCCGAAACATACTTTGTTATGACTGGCTCACAGTTTTTTCGAACCTGAAACTTACCCTTTTTGTCTTGAAACTTATTTTTGAATCTACCCTTTTTTTTTTCCATTCCGATTCTAGAGTTTACCTGATAATTTTTTTTTCCTAGTTTCATTTTTCTAGCAAAATAATACGAATGGTAATGAGATGATTCAAAATAAAGATAAATAATAAAATTTACTATTCGTCAAAAGCAACAATTTATAAAATGAGCATAGAAATTACAATCCACAAAAAATAGAGAAGGTAAGGCGAGCGAGATCATTTTTTTTAGTAGCTAAAAATTAGTTCCAAAATTGATCCGGTTCTCATATGGGTCTTCACTTGGAAGAGAAAACCGGATCGGTTTCAACTGGTTCCCAAAAATTAGAACCTGTTCCCAAACCAATTTGAATAGGAACTAGTTCCCATACTTATTTTTTGGGTGGTCCATTCATGTTTATGGGTAAACCCAGTCTGATTGCACACTCCTATCGACAAGGACAAGTCTTCTAAAGGTCCTATATTAACATAAGCAATACAAATGATTGTTTTGTGTTTATTTTGGTGTAAGAAAAGAAAACGCGACCCGTCTTTAAGATTCACAATTTTAAAGAACATTTATTTGCACATTATAAAAAGTGAATTAATTTGGGTAAAACCAAAATGAAAAGTCCGTGTGGTCCAAAATTCTTTTTAAATGGATTAGGGAAAATTTCAAATAAAAGCCCAAAGTGTCATATTTTTTCAAAAAAGAGAAAGGCTTAAAATAGATCTTCTTTCAAAGAAGGGCATGATCAAGGGTATTTTCGTCATTTTACATTTTTTCGAAAACTTTTTTTAATTTCATTTTCGCTATTTTTTCCCTTTGTTTGTGCCGGCGAGCCGGCGACCTCGCCAACCGCACCTCGCCTAAATCTAACGAAATTATTTCACCAGAGGTCTATCAAACCATCTTCCGTTACACTGATTATCTCTTCGCTCTTCCTTGAATCGACGACGTTTTCAGTAGATTGACATTTGCTAGGTGTGTAGCCGTTCGTGCCTGGGCACTTCAAGGGAGTTTCTTTCTGGGGTGGCCAGATTAAGGACTTCCCTGTAACTTGCGCCTTTTCTTTCAAGTACCTTATTGTAAAATAATTCCTTTAGATTTGGGCGGGATGCAGCCGACGATGGCCTGGGTGAGATCGCGAGCTATCAGCCAAATAGAGGGGGGAAAATAGCAAAAAGAAAAAAAAAAGAGAAAAAAATAAATAATATAAAATGATAAATATATTCTTGATCAATCATTTCTTTGAAATTACGATGGCACTTCAATTTTTTCGATTTATCTAAAATCTTTATTTAAAATTTTTCCGAGCAATTATTTAAGATACCCTGTACTTTGTTTTCATCAATACGCTTTAGCGACACTATTTTGAAACATGTGCGCAGTGTACCGAGAGAAGAAAACTACTTTTGAAATATCAACCTTGTATCCTTCGACATCGTCATCATCAATTCTGCGGTGAAGGGACCCTCCTTGTCAATCCAGCGGTGGATGAATGAGGGTCATGCCCCCCAGTTTGCTGTTTGGGAGTCACATGCAGTCCAATCGAGGCCGTCCAATCGATGGACTTTGACATCACTCCCATTTCAGTCAACACTGTGTCAGCTTTCCCCAGAAAGAGAACCTCCCTGAAAACTGCAGTGCACCACTAAACTACTTTCCCCTCTCTCTCTCTCTCTCGGTGACCTGATGGCTTCTTCGTTCATGGCGATTTTGAGATTTTCTTGTCTTTGCATAGTGGTCTCCTTGCTCATTTCACTGCCCACTCTTGTATTTGCTCAGTCTTCTTCTTCTTCTACTGATGTTGAGCTTCTCCTGGGAAAGATCAAAGCTTCACTACGAGGTGACGCTGAGAACATCCTGCTCTCTTCATGGAACGCTTCAGTGCCTCTGTGCCAGTGGAGAGGGCTCAAATGGGTGTTCTCAAACGGGACTCCTCTCTCTTGCAGTGTTTCGTCGCCCCATTGGGCCAATGCCTCCCTCTACAAGGACCCATCTCTCCACCTCCTCTCTATTCAGTTTCCATCGGCCAACCTCACTGGCTCACTGCCCAGAGAGCTCGGCGAGTTCTCGATGCTGCAGAGCCTCTATCTCGGCGTCAACTCACTGACTGGGACCGTCCCTCTTGAGCTCGGGTATAGCTCTTCCCTCTCTGATATCGATTTGAGTGGTAATTTGGTGAATGGGGTTTTGCCACCATCTATATGGAACTTGTGTGACAGGCTTGTCTCTCTGAGGCTTCATGGGAATTCCTTATCTGGGTCTCTCCCTGAACCTGCTTTGCCTAACTCTACTTGTGGTAGCTTGCAAGTTCTTGATTTGGGTGGCAACAAGTTCACTGGAGAGTTCCCTGAGTTCACCACCAGGTTTCAGGGTCTGAAGGAGCTCGATCTTTCGAGTAACATGCTTTCAGGTGTAATCCCCCAGAGCTTGACTAGTTTGAATCTTGAAAAGTTGAATCTTTCGCACAATAATTTCACGGGGGCATTGCCGGTGTTTGGCGGGTCGAAATTCAGCGCGGATGCTTTTGAAGGAAACAGTCCTGGGCTTTGTGGGTTGCCCTTAAGTAGTTGTGGCGGGGGTTCTAGAATGAGCTCCGGCGCAATAGCCGGTATAGTGATTGGTCTGATGGCTGGGGCCGTGGTCTCCGCTTCATTGTTCATTGGGTATATGCAGAGCAGGAAGAGAAAGAATAGGAGCGAAGGTGATGATGAATTCGAGGAAGGAGAGGATGATGAAAATGGAGTTACTGTCGGTGGCGGCGGTAGTGGCGGTGAAGGCAAGCTTATTTTATTTCAGGGCGGTGAGCATTTAACATTAGAGGATGTGCTGAATGCGACAGGGCAAGTCATGGAGAAGACGAGCTACGGGACGGTGTACAAGGCGAAACTTGCTGATGGCGGGACAATTGCTTTGAGGTTGTTGAGGGAGGGAAGTTGCAAGGATAGGAGCTCTTGTTTACCAGTGATTAAGCAGCTGGGAAGAGTTCGGCATGAGAATTTGATCCCTCTTAGAGCTTTTTATCAAGGAAAGAGAGGAGAGAAGCTCCTCATCTATGATTATCTCCCTGTTAGAACTCTTCATGATTTGTTGCACGGTATGCTTCATCTCATTCTTGTCTTTCTCATTGAGTTTTGTGATTCTATAGTCTGTCACGTCTTGATTCTGAACTGGAGAAAGCGAGAAATTAGATATGAAATCGACTACTACATCAATATGTAAGGCCTACAAACTGACGTCTCTTTCCTCTTTCGTACTCAAAACAGCCTCCCAGTCTTGCTTGGTGGAAAGAATGCTTTATGCAGAAGTGGATTTGTAATTAGTTAAAGAACAAGTAGGTGCTTGCTGTAAATCTAATTTTACGTGGTCAATTAATTGTCAATGATGATTCACGGTCATTGGAAATAAGCATGAATTTTCCAATATTCCTTGATGAATGAGACATCTT
>JAGVVM010019886.1:0-35011 GCA_019149425.1 Psidium friedrichsthalianum
TTCCACCCGATTCTATCCGTCGACCCCTCCACCAGCTCGCATCGAAATGAAACACATTAGCTTCGAAGACCTCCTCCAGATTTAATAATAATATCTTACGTGCTTTTGAGTTACAATGCACATTAAGCAAGCACTGGTTTTGGTAAGTGCATGAAAGGCAAGTGTGAGGACATAACATTGGCCAGGGACCCCAAACCATAAACAGATAATATGCGAAGCACGTTACCGCCACACTCAGAAGATCAAAGTATGATTGTGAAAAATCACCCCCGTGACCACGAGAATCACATGCCATTTCCATTAAACAATCATGATCAATCACACTTACAACAGGCCCATACTAACTACATATAAACAAGACTACGATGCCCTGAGAGATAGAGTACTGAGTCCAATCTACCAGCCTACGAAATGCGTGAATGAAAACACCGATATTTTAGTTCAGCCCTGGAACCCGAACATCAAGCTGCGCGTCCAGAAAGACATACTAATCAAACAGAACCGCATCTCCGAACAGATTACCAAAGAAACGGCAATCCAAAATCAAGGCACGGACCACTTGATCGAACTAAAAACCAGGAAACAAGGAAATGCCATGGCCAAACCGCAAATCCCGTAACAAGATAAACAAGGGAAGGGGACGAGAGAGTTACCGGGAAGGAGCTAACGACGACTCGAATGGTGCCAACGCGAAACACCGCTCATTTCGGATATCAAAGACGAGGGGTTCGTCAAATGGAACTCATGCTCTATGTTACTTGAGACTTGCCGATGAATTCGAAAGAGCTCGCGGAATCCCGACTTCTGGCTTGGCAGAGCAGCGACGACATTCAAAAGGGAATCGAGCGGAAGGTCGAGCCCAAACTAACGGAGTTTGTGGTCGGGTTTCGGGTGGGGCCGGGGGTTGTGACACGTGCGCGCCCCACTCGTTCCTAGGTGGATGGACAGGTACTGAGGCCACTGGCCCTTCTTGCCTTGACATTCTGGGCTCGCGCCTTGGGAGGGGGTAGCGAGCGCTGTTTTCGCAGGGTAGGATTGCTTATGGTGCAACCCCATTAGATGAGGGCGATCGTTTTCATGGGACATCAATGCACGTAAACGTCTCAGATATGGATCCCGTTAAAAGCAACGGCTTGCATACATTGAACTTTGCACACAATAAGAGCCCGCGATGACGCCGACGGACTTTTCGGGCCGCAGATCACTTTTGAGAGCAGTTCTGGACATCAAAAGCCTTCCGCGTACGAAGTTTTCTTTGGACACCAGCCCAAAATTCTCCCATCCACTTTGAGTTTTGAACATTTTCGAAATGTTGAGGTTGATAAAGTCTCTCTTTCAACTTTGCCCTTCCCCCACTAGATATCCAGTTTCTAATTTTTTTTTAAAAAAAAAGACTACTATAAAGTTCACACAGCACTTTACACCTCATCCTTATTGTCTGCAGCGGATTTGACCACCAAAACACGAGGCTCATGCAAAGTTTAGACCTAACCAACATTGCTCGCCATCATGGCACGGTCCTTAGGTCACGCGACACAGACCTCGACTCGCTGGGGTCACACCGGCTATTTTGGCAGTGAGGCGCCTAAGATCTAGTCCGTTGCTCCATCTTTTTTTTTTTTATAAATTGAGTTTGCAATAATATGGTGTTTGTTTACCAAAGGCTATAGGGTGCATTTGTTTGGGGATTCATCCACTAAGGAAAAAAATTTTTTATCTTTGTTTGGTGAATATGACAAAAATAAGTTTATTTGAAATCATGTGAAAAATTATTCAATCTCATGAGTTTATCTAAGGCAAGAAAAAATTGAATTTTATTTTTTATATTATAATTATTGTGAAATGTATTCTTTTATTGTTTCTTGTTTTTCTTTTTTCTACCTCTGCCAATTGCCTGCCATTGTCGAGGCTTGGCCACAACATAAGAAGAAGAACTCAAAAAGAAAAAAGTGCCAATATGAAAAAAAATACAACATGATAACATATTGAAATTTTTTGGATAAGCATTCCGGAAAGTATTTTAAATCTCTTTAGATTAGGAATTCACTTTCCTTATTTTGCTATGGAATTTTTGGTTCACTAGAAAATATTTAATTGGCCAAGTCTTTTTTAGTTAAACAAATGGTGAAATGTCCAAAAAATCATATCCCGAAAAATACTTTCAATCAAACAAATGCACCCAAGAAATCAAGGAAAAATTTCGTTAAGGGCCCAAAATACTCTTGTTTTTTTCCCAAATAAGGGCTTGAAGTGAACAATGTTCAAAATAATGCCTGGTGAAGCCCTTTTTTGTTTAAAAAGAGAGCCTGACCAAGAGTATTTTTGTCATTTTTTTTATTTTTTTTTCTTTTCTTTTTCCCTTTGTTTCGCCGGTTTACCCTACCAAAGCACTATTCATCATCTTCAAACCCAGGGCCAGCATACTATTCATCATCTCTTCAACCCAAGTGTCGCACCCAGGGAGCGCACACACGGACAAAAAAAAAAAAACTGCTATTGTCAAAAACTTCTCATCCCAAGCTTCATTCCATGCCAGATAATACAGAAAGGTCATACTTCCGATTGTGAACAACTATTGCCCTAATTGTCCTCATTTCCTTGTAATAAATCCAGGGAAAAGAAAACTTCAGTTGCATCGGTTCATACCTCGATTCAAATCCCTCTCTTTCAGATTGGGATTTGCAAAAATTCCATTCCCACCCCCGTACTTACAAAATTTTGCGGGAATCACTTCCTATGAACTATCGATCTCAGCTCATCCAGTTTATTTTCATTTTGCGAGATATCCTCCAGTCTTAGCCACAGCCCCAGCCCAGCATGCTGCCGGACCGCTGCCGCCACACCAGGCCTCATCTGTGCTGAGCAGCCCAAGCCTCTAGTGCAAGATGCCTTCGAAAAAGAGGCCAGCGGCGGGGGCGAGCAGCAGAGCAACAGCCGACGCTGTTCGATCTTCGAATCCTTCGTCCCAGAGATCGCTGTCCGACTTACTCTCACCTCAAGGCGAGCCTCTATCTCTCCAAATCGATCAAATTATGGCCGACGACGGCGAGGGCAAGCCCTCGATTCATCCGGGGAGGACCCGTCGAGGCAGGTCCTTGGCCGCTGGGCGAGGCCTGGTTCAAGAGACGATGAACAGAGCCCCTAGCCATGGGTTGAAGACGATAAATAGTGCTCGGGGGTAAACAGCGAAATAAAGGAAAAAATAAAATAAAATAAAAATAAAAAAGAAAATGACAAAACATCCCTTGATCAGGCCTCTTTTGAAACAAAAAGGGCACTTTATCCTTATTTAAAACGTGATCACTTCGGGCCCTTATTTAAAAAAAATAAGAGCACTTCAGGCCCTTTAAACGAAATTTTCTGCATGAATTTTCAGTTTCACTGAAAATATTTTCCGTTGGCCAAGTCATTTTTAGTTAAACAAACGGTGAAAGTACCAAAAAATCAATTCTCGAAAAATACTTTCAGTCAAAGAAAGCACCTAAAAAAATCAATTCAAATTTAAGCCTTATTTAAAATAGGAAACATTTGTCCAGCCTTTGACACAGTCGAATGACTCTTTATTTTTTATTGTCTAGAAACTTCATCTAGGCAATTCTCTTCATTGGGACCCCTCAAATCATCGTGGCAGAAATCTCCTCTGCTTGCATGAATATTAAATAGGCTGGTTGATTAACGGGGATCTAATTAGATTCATGCGTTGTTTGTCCTCAATGGAACTTACAAGCTCTATTTATTTTCCAAGCTCACCGGAGCGAACACGAACCGGAAATGAACGGATATGGAAAGTTTCTTCTATTACTAGAACGATTTGCACACAAAAGTAGAGGCTAGAAAGAACTCGCTGCGATACGGAATCGTTGCACCCCAAATCCTACCGGAATGGAGGGAGAGTGACATGGCCATCCTTCCACCGAAGGACGTGGGCTCAAATCATACCCAAAAATCCAACTCTCACGAGTCCCCGTCGATATCACTTTCACTCTATTAATTGCAAATTGAGGAATCTGAAAAGATTGGGAGGAATGGGGTAAGCAACCATAACTCAATGTGCAATAGGGGTGTGTGCAAAAGAATCAGGAATCGTTCCAGAACTGGACCGAACTAGCCCCCGATGGGAAACAGTTCGGCTCTCGATTTCAGGTTGGAACTGCCCATCCGAACCACCGGACCGAACCGATCATCCATATTATATCATATATATGCCTATGTAAATACACAGTATTGTATGTATCACCTGATAGTATCTTGTCAAACTTAATGAAAGTTTAAGAGAGATTACTGCTATGCGGGGGCAGAAATTCCCCGAAAGGGCACTCTACTAGTGGTCGGATCGATGTTGGATTGTACCCGTTCGACCATGCGGTTAGACCTTCTCGGAAAGCAAGCAGGCGATCCACATCTTGGAGTACCGTGTCCCCTACTTGAATATAGTCCCACCTGATGCATCAATATAATTCAGACAGTGTTTTGAGCTCCTCATTTTGAAAAGCATTGTCAAAACTATGCTTGAACGAGGAGCTCCTATTCCTATATTAAGGTGAATTTGCGGCCTTCGTCGAGACTATTCTCTCGCGATTTATTCACTAAATATCATACATAACACTTGACGCTCACCAATATCTCGCGGTTGCATCTTCCCCTGTGAAGCCACCAGTGACGTGTTGAAAATCAGAACGTCGCATCCTTTCCATGCAGCACAGTTATCTTATTTATCTGTCATCGGTTTACTTCATCGTCAAGGAACCGAAAATGATGACGATATGAAGGACTTATGCGAAGAAAATGGCGTGCAACTCACAGCAGGCAGACTAGTACCCATGGCGAAACTCGCTGTTGTGATGTTTAAATGCTAGTTGTGCTATTTTTCTTAAGTTTATTTCCTCAGAATACCTTTTACTAGTAAGTTACGTACTAAATACATAATTCATTGACGTTTAGGGCAAGAAATATTATAGGTTGGATGGATTGATTAAATCAACAATTCTATTATATTTTACGTTAACTATATTCATATTCCTCCTACCATCTGTAGTATTAAGAGATATTGAGTTAGAGATCAAGTATCTTGACACTACTTAATGTTAAAGCTAAAAGCACATATAACAATTACCGTTCACGTGACTCAGTCTGCATAAATGTTACGTTCACGTGACTCAATATGCATAAACGTTACTATACAAAATTGCAGTTTATAGAAAAAATTTTGTTGCCAAATCCCAACTATACTTCAAGTACGTTAGTTTGAGGACATTGACTTTTTAAATTTTTAAAAAATGTACAAGGAGTAAGTATTAGTATAGTTTATGGTTAAAAATTCACATTTCAAACACATCTTAGCGCTCTTAAGGCGCACACGGTAACACTTCTGAAGTAGAATTTTCGCTGCAAAAGTGATTCTGAAGTAGACATCCATTTGGTAAAGTAATTTCTAAAGCAGAAATCTGTTTAGTTTGCAATTGTATACTTTTACTTCAGAAGCAACTTTTTACTTCAAAAGATGTTTTGGAAAACTTTTGACAAGTAAAAAAAAAAGGTACTTCTTGTCATCAAAAGCCATTTTTTCTTTTTAACTCCTCTCCTTTCTCTCTCTCTCTCTCTCTCTCTCTCTCTCTCTCTCTAATATAGAACAATTAGCCTTGATTATCTTGAAGAATGTGATCGCCATAATCGCAGGAAATCTCGACAGTTTTTCTGATTTTGGGGAAAACAACCATTCTGGCAGTTTTTTGTATTAGGGAGTTCGTGGTTGTCATTACTTTCATATATTCTATTTGAAAGATTTGGTTTATTAGATATTATCTTAATTATTTAGCTTCCATTTAGTATTAGGAGTCCTATCTTTATATAAGATATCATTTGTAATCAAAAGAACACAATACCATTGTAATAAAATTTCGAGTTATTTGAGTTGCTCCAAATTTATGCTCTTCTTTCTGCTCTCTCTCTCTCTCTCTCTCTCTCTCTCTCTCTCTCTCTCTCTACTCGTTTGTCTCGACCCGACCCAATTCAAATAATTATTTTAATAATAAAAAAAATTCTAAAAATAATAAAAATAAAAAGAAAGGTTTAAAATTTTCATTTGGTTTCTTTGCATCGACTGTCTCTGTCGAAGATGCCTAGGATATGGCGTGAAAAATTAAGATGCAATTGGAGAGGAATAGCCCTAGCACACGTGGTAGCAATTATTCGGATCATGGGTCATTGGGAGAGGAAGACAGCTTGATATTACAAGTTCTTCTAGTCGACAAACCCCTAATTCGAGCCGAGTTCCATGGGGTACTACGGGGATGCCTAAGGAAGCAGTCGCAACAAGCAATCGCACTCCCAATCAGAATACGCAGAATTCATATGCCAAACCCCAACCGATCAAGTGCTACAAGTATAATGAGTTGGGCTACCGTTCCAGCGATTGTCCTCGTCGTAGAATGGCCAATATCGTTGATCATGACGAAGATGTGTATGAGGAAGATTGGAAAAGGAAGAAGAAGTGGGAGTGGAAGATGAAGTAGGCGAGCAAGTTTATTGTATTGTGTGACGTCTATTGCTTGCTCCGCGGATAGAAGATACCCAGCGGAATCAGCTTTTTCACACTCGCTGTACTGTCAATGGCAAAGTATGCGATATCATTATTAACAATGGAAGTTGCGAGAATATAGTGTCATAGGCCTTGGTGGATCACTTGCACCTAAAGACGGAGCCGCATCCTGCACCATACACGATCGAGTGGATACGCAAGGGAGCAGAACTTAAGGTAAACCAATTATGCCATTTACCTATTTCGATCGGAAAATCATATCAAGATACTATTGTCTATGATGTTGTGGAGATGGATGCCTGTCATGTTTTACTAGGTCGACCATGGCAATATGATGTTGATGCTACACACCGAGCTAGGGAGAATACATATTCTTTTGTGTGGAAAAGGACTATAATTACTTTGAGACCAAAGAGTAATTCCCCTCAAATTGTGAAGAAGCAGAATGCAAGGGTTACGGTGAACATCTAAAAGCGTGAAGGGATGTATATGATTGTGGACAAGAGCGACTAGTAAGTTGAGGTTCGTGTTCCCGACATTCTTAAGCCTTTATTAAAGGTATTCAGTGATGTTATGCCTGAGGATTTACTTGATAGATTACCTCCTTTGAGGGATATCCAGCATGAGATTGATTTTCTTCCGAGTGCTAATCTTCCTAATTTGCCACATTATCGGACGAGAGAATTAGATTCTACAAGAGCAAGTGGGAGAGCTCCTTCGAAAGGGCTTCTTACGTGAAAGCAAAAGCCCATGTGCAGCTCTTGCACTTCTCACGCCAAAGAAAGACGGCACCATGCGTATGTGTGTAGACAGTCGTGCCATTAACCGGATTACTGTCAAGTGTAGGTTTTCGATTCCACGACTTGATGATATGCTAGATAGACTTGCTGGATAACGGATTTTTACGAAGATTGACCTTCGAAGCGGATACCACCAAGTTTGCATTCGTCCTGGCGACGAATGGAAAACGGTCTTCAAGACAAGTGCGGATTTGTATGAATGGCTTGTCATGCCGTTTGGACTCACTAACGCACCTAGTACTTTCATGTGTTTGATGACTCAGGTTCTCCAGCCTTTTATTGGCAAGTTTGTGGTAGTTTTCTTTGATGATATACTCATATATAGTCCGGATGAGCGTCAAAACATAGAGCACTTGAGGGATGTCCTACTAACCTTGTAGCAAAATAAACTGTTCATTAATTGAAAATGTGTAACTTCATGACAGAACGTCTCTTGTTTTTGGGTTTTATTGTTGGCGCGGATGGACTTCACGTTGATGCAGATAAGGTGGCCGTGATTCGTAACTGGCCAATTCCAGAGAATGTTGGCGAAGCTCAACGATTCCATGGCCTTGCAACATTCTATAGGCGTTTCATTCGAGATTTCAGTACTATTATAGCTCCGATCACTGACTGTTTAAAGAAGGGCAAATTCCATTGGGAAAGATGAAGCTTTAGCCAGTTTTGCTCTTATTAAAGAAAAGCTCTCCACGGCGCCGATACTGATGCTTCCTGATTTTGAGAAAGTGTTCGAGCTGGATTGTGATGCTTCCGGTGTCGGGATTGGTGTTGTCCTTTCCCAAGAAGGTAAGCCTATAGCCTTCTTTAGTGAAAAACTTAATGAAGTTCGCCAGCGATGGTCGATGTATGAGTAGGAATATTATGCTGTTGTGCGAGCTATAAAGCATTGGCAGTCCTATCTTTATCGGCAGGAATTTGTTCTTAACATCGATCATCAGGCTCTTAAATATATCAAGAGTCAGAAGCACTTAAATTGAATGCATGCACAATGGATTTCTTTTCTGGGGTAATTTAATTTTGTGCTTCGTCATAAAGCAGGCCATTTAAATAAGGTGGCAGATGCGCTGAGTCGACGTGCTACAACACTCATGACCATGCACACTGATGTTATCGGTTTTGATCACCTTTGTTCTCTTTATCCTGAGGATGGTGATTTTAGTGAGATATGGGAGAAGTGTGCTGAAACTAGTTGTCATGGCGATATGATAATTCAAGAAAATTTCTTATTATTTGATAATAGATTATGCATTTCACGTGGTTCCTTGCGTGAACAACTCATTCGAGAACTTCATGGTGGTACTCTCGACGGACATTTGAGCCGAGACAAAACTATAGTCTTGGTGTGAGGCGATTTGCCAATAAATGCTACATTTGCCAGACTGGTAAGGGCTACTCTTAGAACACTAGTCTTTATACCCCCTTGCCTATTCCTTTGGGTCCTTGGGTAGACATATCGATAAACTTCGTATTGGGACTTCCTTGCACTCAAGGGGTTTAGATTTTGTTTTCGTGGTGGTTAACTGGTTTTCAAAGATGGCACACTTCATCCCTTGTAAGAAAACTTCGAATTCTTCACATGTAACAAGTTTATTCTTTCGTGAAGCAGTCCATCTCCATGGTGTGTTGAAAACAATCACTTCCAATCGTGACACGAAATTTCTAAACCATTTTTGGCATGCTTTATGGCGTTTATTTGGGACTAATTTACAGTATAGTAGTTCTTTCCATCCAAACGGATTGTCAGACGGAAGTTGTGAATCGTACTATGGCGGATATCATTCGCTGCCTCTGCAATGATATGCCTAAGCAGTGGGACCGATATTTTGCTCCTGCTGAGTTTGCCTTCAATAATTCTGTTAACCGCTCTACCGGTACATCTCCCTTTCAGGTCGTTTATGGGCGTACATCTCAGCATACTCTGGATTTGGTCCCCTTGCCCAAGATTCCTGGCTATAGTATCGTGGCGGAGAATTTGGTGACTAGAATTAATGAAGTCCAAGCTGCTATTGCTAGTCAATTGGTTGCTTCTAATTCAAAGTATAAGGAGGTTGCTAACAAACGGCGACGTTCGAAAATTTTTGAGGTAGGCGATGAGGTAATGGTTTTCCTGTGAAAGGGGCGTTTTCCTGCAGGTACTTATACTAAACTGAAGCACAAGAAGATTGGTCCTTGCCGCATCCTGAAGAAGATCAATGACAATACCTATGTAGTTGACCTTTCTGGTGATCTCAATATTTCCCCTACATTTAATGTGGCAGACTTATTTGAGTATCATGTTTCCGATGCACCACTTTATCCTGATCATAACTTAAGGGCGAGTTTTTCCGAAGAGGGAGGGAATGATGTAGAACAATTAGCCTGTGATTATCTTGAAGAATGTGATCGACATAATCGCTGGAAATTTCGATAGTTTTTCTGATTTTGGGAAAAACAACCATTCTGACAGTTTTCTATATTAGGAAATTCGTGGTTGTCATTACTTTCATATATTCTATTTGAAAGATTTGGTTTATTAGATGTTATCTTTAATTATTCGGTGTCCATTTAGTATTAAGAGTCCTTCTTTATATAAGATATCCATCTTGTAATCGAAAGGATACAATATCATTATAATAAAATTTCGCGTTATTTGGAGTTGCTCCAAATTTATGCTTTCTTTTTGCGTCACTCTCTCTCTCTCTCTCTCTCTCTCTCTCTCTCTCTCTGCTCGTTTGTCTGACCCGACCCAATCCAAATAATTCTTTTAATAATAAAAATTTTTATAAAAATAATAAAATAAAAAGAAATGTTTAAAATTCAAAAAATGGAAAATTCATTAAAAAATTCTAAAACAATTCCAAAAAATCCTAAAAAATTCCAAAAAATCTCAAAAATTAGGAAATTGGTCCATTCAACTGGCCAATCATATTTTTGATGATTTCACCTTATATTTTTTTCAAAAATGATGGTTTTGCCCTATGAGCAAATTGTCTCGAAAAATTTCAAAAAATTCAAAAAAATAAAAGAAAATGGAAAACAATCAAATTCGACTGGCCAAACACGTCTTTTGTGGTTTTCACTTTTGATCTTTCTCAAAACGATGATTTTGGCCTCCTATGGGCAAATCGTTCCAAAATCCACCAGATTCTAGAAAATCTCAGAAATTGGGAAATTGGCACATTCAACTAGTCAACCCTATTTCTGAAGATTTTGATTCCAAATCTTTTTAAAATGATAATTTTTCCCCTTTGGACAAATTGTTTCCATATGTCCACAACTCTTTCCAAACTTCTAAATACCCATTCTCTAAGCCTTTTGGGCTTCATTTGATTTCTTGATTTGCACACCTATCTTTAGTGATTATGATCGATAGATTAGATATTCCTATTTGTATGAACTCTTAAATTTTCTATCTCTCTCTTTGCTTGTCTAGTTTAGTCCAACAATGGGTGTGGCTGCTGTAAAACACCCTACCATAGTTTGATGGAGCCTATAATCTCGTGCCCTCATTTTAAAAAAAATTCAAGAAAACTAAGGCCGGGTAGAAAAGATAAAGATGATGACACTTCAGTTTTTGCCTTTTTTCTTTCTACCTAGAAATGCCTTCATACCAAAACAAACTCATCATTATTATAGTTTCGTGTCCTAAGTCCTCATTAATATCTGGATAATCTCAGGGTACAAGAAAGGAAGCACCAAAACTACATGTGCTTTTAGTGCTGATATATAAGTTCGGTCATTGTATTCATTAATACAATTTTTTCATAATTTGGTCCATATTTATATAAAGGTAAAATACTAACGAATTACACGTAAATCCATCAATATTTACATTTAAATTTTCTTGAATAACATGCATTTTAGGTTAGGATTAACAATTTTTCGTAGAATATTTTGGCTTTGCAAAACATGCTTGTCAGATTGGTCATGACTTGTTGAGGATGTGATTGTAGGTGATTTTGACTCCAATGCCTCTTGCTTTTCCCCTTTTGGGGGTCTCTACTAGAAATTTAATAACGTCTGCTCCTTCAATTAGAATTCAAAATCACAATGAAATATAGGTTAAGGAACTTCTTCTTTTTTCTCCCTTTCTATATGATTTGTGAGGCAGAGTGCATTAATCCATTATTAATTTGATGCTGCTTGTTGAATAGCGCCATGGTCTTCCAAGTTGCTCTCTGTGTAATTTATTATATGGGCCTCTGTCACCTGTCTAAATCCAATCCATCATGCCAGCACTTCATACTCTAAAATTCTGAGTGAGACAGGAATTTTGCTTCATTCTCATATAGTCTCTATCTTTGGGAAAGTGTTGAGAAAACTAAATAATTTTTTGTGCAACTTGTTTCTTGTTTATCGTTCAAAATTAATCTCTTTTTCAAGAGTCCACAATGGAGAAAGTACACATCCAATCATAGTCTCAACTAGTTCAATCTTTCTTTCTTTCTTTTTCAAAAAAATATTCTAGCTGCTTTATTTTGAACTTCAATTAAACAATTTCCATCCAAGCTGAACTTCACTTAACTCGAAAACTACTCATGCCATTCACATCGAACTCAACCTTGAACCTAGTTTACAAGAAAGGTCCATGCTCACCTCTCTTCAAGGGCGAACCACTGAACCACACCCAATTACTGCTCGATGACATTGCAAGGGTGGAGTAGTGGATTCAATCTGAGTTCGCTCGTACCAACCCCACTGACAGTCCAAAATACTCAATCGCTAGCCTCGAGGCCAAGTATGGTCCTAGCACCGTGAGCCAAGTATGGTCCTAGTACCATGAGCTACTTGACCATAATAGGCCTCGGCAAGCCAAAGAAGGATCTGACCTTCTTATTCGACACCAGGACGTGGACCTAGTGCACACCATGTATCGGGTCTTGCTATGACCCCCTTCGATCCTCATCTTACGCGAACATCTCTTTCTTTGATCAATGTTGCCTTCTGCTAGGTTTTGGTACTAGTAATCTCTTGAACTTTTTACTGTTAGGAGATTTTTTATTAATTTCATGTTGCCCTATGCAGGCCAAGAACCTCCCCCAATGGCTTAACTTGCTATTACACGACAAGGTATGTGGACGAGTTCGCTCAGCGAAGGCTTCTTTGCAATGGAAACCTTGGTATCACCCACCAACACAATAAGTGGTTTCAAGTTCGGGTTTGCAGTCAGAAGAGCAAAGAGTTTGAGGGATATACCGAATACTTAGGCTCTCCCGGCAGCCGATTTCATTTAGAACAAAGTGCCACGAAATACGCACAATATTTCTCATATTGACTCCCGCTTTGACGAACTCCACAGGATACCAACTTTGGCAAGGGCAGCATTAGATATGCCTCAATCAACTCATGCCCACATCAACAGTGTATAGAATTAAGTAGATATCTCAACTTAAATAAGAACTCTTTATATTATTAGAAGACCACTCAATTTACACCACCCTTACAAGCACACATGATGGATTCTCTCACTCACACACATCACTCTCACGTCACTCGCTCACCACAACGCAGTTTTTACTCTTCACTCACACGCTCTTTATTTGGACTTCTTACACACCAAAATATAGAGCACTAGCTCTTTTTTATAGCATAGCTAACTTTCCACACACTTGTATTATTACCTACTCAACAAGGTAGAACATTCTAGAGAAAGGCTAGTCTAGGAATGATGAAGAAAATTCTGGAAAATGGAAAGTAGAGGAAGCTCTAGAATATCTAGGCAAATCATGAGGATTCTAGAAAGTAGAGGAAAAAACTAAAGAGACATCAGTGCTTCTCAATAAACAATCCTAGAGAGCCCAGACTTTATTGCAAAAAAAAAAAAGTGTCAACGGCAAAGACCTCCATATAAAGCCAAAAGTGTTCTCAAAGATTCCCACTGTCATCGACTCGGGAATCGCGATCACGCTATTACCCCGTCAAGCATACAAGGCACTACGCTTAGCTATCTGGTAGGCGATGTCGAAATACAAGAAGTCTGCTCGATCTACTCTCCTCGACACTTGCTACGACTTGAGAGGTTGCGCCAGGTCCCTGTCCCGGTGATCAGATTCACCTTCGATGGACCAATTGTGGTCGACTAGGACAGCAGCGGGTGTTGTATTCATCTAGTCCATCTCAAAAGTGCCTAGCGTTTGCAGAGATTGGCGAAAGGCCCGGTTATCAGCATCTAGGCAACATACAGCAGAGGTCATTTGAGGTAGTATACGATGTGGCCGGAGGGCAGATTTGTTTCGGCGCTAAAGGTTGCTCCTAAGCACTGTCCTGGAGCTTCAAGACAAAAGGGGCACAGGGATTTGCCCATTATAATGTACTTCCGATGATGTCCTGTACACTGAATCAAGGCATGTAATGTGAATCTTTCTGTACTACAAAAACTACGATTCGACAAAAAAAAACTGGAACTTGAATTGATGCAGCATCAGTTCACTGCATCAGACATACTGCATCAGTCATCGGCCGAACTGACTTATGCAGTTCCGGGGGATGAATGACCTTTTTTTCCCCTTTTTTTATGGTCAAAGAATGTACATTGAACCAATGTATTTGGCTGTCTTTGGTTTGAACTATTTTTCTCCACAAGGTGCAAGCTTTTCGACATAATCAACTTGTAACTTTCCCGTAAAAAAGAGTTTTTTTTTTTCAAAAAAAATCACCAAAAATCTCAAACGATACTTGCGGCGGGATTGGTAATAATTGACAAGTGTGCGTTTCATGTCCAATTAGGTTTTTAATGGTGGATTACAAAATTATAGATCATCAATATAAACAACTAAGAATAATGATGGATGATGCCAATATGTCACTCGCCAATCGAAAGCCTTCCTCTATTCTCATAGACGGAGGAAAACACGCCCAATCAACCATGTTGGAGAGATTTTTATTTAACATAATTAAGACAAAGAAAATCACTTGCGAGTTGTGAGAGGCGTTTAAAAACACGTTGAGAATATATCACGTCACTTTTATATATTAGCTTTCACGATGAGCAGGTCAGCGACCTTGCTGTAGCGGATCCACATGCATCTACGCGACGCAATAACCCCGAGGGATGTCATTACCAAATTCAAATTCGGTTGTGGCGAGAACAACCAAGGGAACTTCAACGGGTTCCCCGGACTCCTCTGATTCGCCCGAGATAGAATATCGTCCTTAGTACGAAGTGCGACCAAGTATGGCCAATACTTCTCATATCGCCTCCCTTCTTCGAGTAGCTCCACGGGGTACTTGACTTTTGGTAGGGGCACGGTTACATCTCCCTCGTCAACCTTCACGTCGATGGCGATGATCAGACTGACCTCGTTCTTCTACGGACATAATAGGAATCAGCGTAGGAGGGAACCCACTTGCCATTTGACACTTGCTATGACTTTAGTAGGCTTAGTACCGTCACCGTCCCAGCGATCGCGTTCTCTTTCGGCGGGCCAACAACCGTGGACCAGGACGTGAGCGGGATGTTTTACGTGCTGAGGGTGACGCAAGTTTGCCGAGCATTCACGACCAACAGCGCCGACGCGGACGTCGAAGATAAAGAGCTGCTTGTTTAATAGATGGACGACTCGTTTGTTTTCTCCTTCTATTTAGATTTGTCAAACTTGATTAAGTAGGGACAGGATTTTAGTCCACCCACACCCCAATACTCAAGATGTACCATGTTCAATTTGTCTTCCTCATCTTCATACTTGTGTTTGAGGAGGGGAGGGGGGGAATGGTTCATTTGAAAGAGATCTGATGATTGAAGGCATATCTGAGAGATTGGCTATGATGAATCCTGCGAAAATCTGAAACGAACAAGTGAGAATATCCGGAACAAGCTTCGTCGAACATACTTGCACTGATATCCGACAAGCTTCGTCGAACATACATTTGTGAAAGCGCAAGTCCAGCTTACAACTTCGGATTGTATCATAGGTGACATTTGGGCAAAGGAACATAAGCGTACGTGGAAGCATCCGACAATGTAAACTGCAGAGTAACAGCGGTTGGGAACAAGCATGTCTGCCACCACTGCGAGGGAGATGGTCAGGGACATGCGGAGTGTTGTAACCACTGTAGTTGTCCAAATGATCGATCGGGCCCTGTTTCGACATTTTCCGACATTACTCACGAAAGACTGAGGCCACTCACAGATAAAAAGCGGTAGTTAATCTTGAGGAACGCGATATGAACAAAGACAACCACATAGGGATGGGATATAAGCTACATTTTAACAATATCCAATGAACCAAGTCCAGGATTCTCGCCAAGTAACGGATGTTTACAATCCTCATTCATTGAGCTCGAAGGCCAACCCTCTTCCCTCTCACTAATATCGCAGTCCGAGTTAGGAATGAGGTTATTCTTTGAAGCTGCTTCTGCATCATCGAACATTTTATTGGATCCGAGGGGAATGTTAAGTTCACTTGAACTGCTTTTCCCAGTTTGCCACTGATTTTATAGTAAATTCTTCTGAAAGGTTCTCTTCTAAGTAATAGGGAAAAAAATGACCATGAGGGAAACCATAAGACATGAAATGGCGAACGGCTGTTTGTGTTCTTCGATATTTTCTGAACAGCAAGAACCGAAAAAACAAAACACAATTAGGGAACTTGGATAGTGAAGATAACATATCCAAAAGCAAATAAAACATGTTTTTAATGACACTCATCTAAACATACCATTATCTCAACCCGCATACACCTAGTAAATGTAGCTATCAATCAAAGTCGTATCTAAAGTACAACGAGGCTCTCTACAACGGTGACCATATTGCATTTTGTCGATAATGGAAGATTTTCAAATTGTCTCGTGGCCGGATTCCAAGAAACTCGCTCTTCACCATCTATGACCATCAGAAGCTCGCCACTCCTCGCCAAGCCACAAAATTCTCTTACTTGCTACACGAGCCTCAAAATTATATAGCTTAGTCAAAGACTTAGGAACACCATACTCCCTCATAACCCAAAGTGAACAAACGGAATTCAATTCAGGAGGCACATGTCCCTCCATGCGATCAACAAACAATGCAAGCGAGCCATTCAATACTGCAAAAGAAAGATCTAAATTGCCAGCACAAAACTCTTCCGGCAGAACCATTTCATGGAACACCTCGCCTGCGATATCGAAGGAGACAATTGATCCATCTGCCCACTCTCTCCGCAGGTCATCGTAATTAAAACGAAACCAATGCAGATTCCCATTGAAGAAGAACGCTGGTTCGCCGTAGTTAGGAGGAACCTCACACTCCAAACATCTCCAAGAATCTGTACTGAGTGAGTAAATCTCGACTCGACAGCATCCATGATCGTCTAGAAGCTTCACAATCTTATACTCATTAGACCTTGCGTCGAAGCCAAACCCTAGCTCTGCCGTTTGATGTTCCAGACTGGGTAGGAGAACCACCTTGTGCTTCCTAGTGAATAAATTCAACAAATGAATCGTCTGTTCATAGCGAATTTCGTGAAGTTCTGCAATGCAGGTCAAACCATTACATGAACCAACAATAACAAAACAGCTTCCACCCCATCGTCGAATTTTGGGTCAAAATTCCAATTTAAGTAATTATTTTTTTTTGATAACCGAGGTGTCCGCGCGGCCAGCGAGTTTGTGCTCAAACCAGCGGTGAAGCACGACTAGTCCTCGGGAGGACCCGCAGACCCCACAATCACGGGCCCCCAGTTGTGGTTTTGAGATTTCAGGCATCCCCAAATAGGATATTTCTCTTATTGAATTGTGCATATAATCGAGAATCTGAGCTTTAAGACTTAAGATCGGATTCCCGATTACTTTGTTTCCTATTTTTGATTGAGGTTAATATGTTAATTATATGGGCTTTTTATATTGCATATTTTTAAATAGTGAACTTTTGACCAAAAAAAATTAGTGAACTTGCCTATCACTATTATTTTATTTTATTTAGTCGGAGAACTTGCCTATAATGAAAAGTACGAAAATAAAAAAAAAATCGAATTGCATGTATTGCTTTATATAAGTATTCTAGTTTAGATTTGCCTATTAAAGAGCCGTGTAGTAATTTGGGAAATATCATAGAATTGCTAGCATATCAATGGATAATCATGCAATTGCGGAATCAATAATATGACACTTAATAAATCAAAGAAATTAATAAATTGCTAGAAGTAGGGCAAACCACAAGCAATTTTGGGTTTTTCTTGTTTAACAAAATAATCATGCAATTTTTTTTATCAAAAAAAAAATGACCGCTGCAAACCTAATTCGGTGGACCACCTCTTCTTTGGTTGCTTTGTCACTAGTTCTTTGGCTCTATTTTGGGCGGGGAAATGTCATCTCTCTTGGCAGAATGGCACTTGGCAGGACAACCTGTGTTGGGCTACCCAGGTCATTAATGGCCACAATTTCCATGATCGCATTGCTCTATTCGCCTCAACTGCTCTTTGCCGCATTATATGGACGGAACGGAATCACATTCTATTCCCGGATCGTGCTTGTTTTTTGCCGTCTATGCGCGCCCATCTTACTAAGTTGGTTGGGGACCGATGGTTATCCTTCAAGCCGATGGACAACTCACCCCGCAATAGGAGGATTCAAGCCAAATGAGGTATATCACCTGATATTTTCTCTTAATCCTTTGCGGTTGTTCTGCCGCATGTTGGATTTTCTTTGTTGTTGGCCGCTGTTTGGTCTACTTTGTTGCTTTTTTTTGCTGTTTTCTCTTGGTACCGTTATACCTTTGTACCTTTTGGGACACTTACCTGTGTCGCTTTAGGTACGAGATTTTACTGTACGGCTATCTTTCGTATGGTGCGCTTTTGAAAGGTTAATATATCACTTACCTTACCCCCCAAAAAAAAAGATCAAATGGCATTCTCATGGGCTCTACAGCATATCTAGGGCTAGTAGTTTCATCAGTGTGTTGCACAGTTTTCATTTGGCGTCTTATATCACATGATTTGGACTGAAATGAACCGTATTTTATTTAGAAATCGATCTGATTTTATGCCTGCTCTTTAAGAAGCACCATGTAAAGATTGTCAAGGACAAGGCCTTAACTTTGAAACATGTGAATGACACCCGTCGTAACTGGAGGATGCGATCTAGCTAGGGCTTCTCTCTGTCTATTTTTGTTTGGCGATCAGTTGCTATGTTGTCTTCTTTGTTTCTCTTGCTCTTTGGCCGTTGTTTGGCCTATTCACTTCTCTGTGCAGTTCTTTGGGTGTCCTTCTCCCCTGTTTCCTTTTTGTTTGATCATCCTTGTCACCTTTGCATTTGTCATGACATTTTCTAGTGTCATTTCGTGTGCGAGGTTGTGTGGTCGGTCTCTCTCTTTGTAATCCACGCTTTGATTAGTCAATATAGCTTTTACCTTAAAAAAAATGGCATTCTCGCTTTTTCTCATTCCTATCAAATCTGCACCACCACTTTTTAATTTCTACATTTTGCCACCCCGTATTTTTATATTAAATTTCAAGCTGCATCCCTCACTTGAACCCACATCTCTATCTCCTCATAATGCTTCTTGCATCGCTCAGGTGGCGTCACAACCATGACCAACCGTAGATTGAAAGTCGGTGGCGATGCCGACCTCCATTAAGGCCCAGATGGAGGTCGGGCCCCACCTTGATCTGGTTATGCAACTCTTGCTCGGAGCTTGTTAAGGCAAGTTTGAGCAGCATGAGCCCGCTGCATCATGGGCGGGCTCGGAACAGTGCTCACACCGGCCTTGAAGCTCTGAACAAAGCTTGCTTGGCTCACAACGGGGAGAGAGAGAAGGGGTCCCGCCTGCCGGGAGATGGTGGTCATCATCGCGCAAACGGCAAGCATCGAGCAACCTCACTATTTTTCACCAAACTTTTAAATGCTTCGTCTTCATTTGTCTAATTGTTTTGTTGTTAATTACAATTTGTATGAATTATAGTGAATATTTAGTAACATTTATTCTTTATTCTCTTGAACAAACCATAGTTGTTGCCCGATATGTGGAACATTACATTAAAAAGTTGCGTATCAAGATGGAATGAATGTTTCAATGATAATTATCTTACTAGTTGCCTTCATTGGACATTGAAGATGGTTGAAAATAGAAAAGTTGAAATGGAGAAGAAGAAGAAGAAACAAAAGTGGAATCAAAGTGAATTTTTTTAACTTTCTAAGAAATCAAACTTACATAGCAAAATGCTGAAAATCCTATAATTGCTTTAATGTATGAGATGTTTATATAAATTAAGTAAGGAATGATCAGAATTGAAAAAAAAAATTGAACTATGCCATTTGTGTCCGTGGTCTCCTAATAATGCTATTCAATTGAATTAAACAAATCCTTAAATATTACACACAATCTGTTCAAATATGCTATACAAGAACTCTACGACACTCTAAGGTTTCGTTTGTTTTGCAAAAATACATGATTTGAAAAAAAAAAACTCCTAAGAATAATCGTTTATATTGCTTGAAATAATTAATCTGTGAAAAATATTCTCATTACCGACAATAATTTATATCTAAATATTTTTATAGATAATAAAAATATTTTTCATTCATTCATTTTTATAAACAGAAACGGAGCCCTAAGAAAGCTAGTTGTACTTGCTTTCAAATGATTGAGAGATAACTAGATGCATTACTATTATATAAATAAATATATGTATATTTATGTTCACAGACTTATAGAGTTGGAAAATATGAAGCAAACTTGAATTATAAAGGCGAGAAATTTTTTAAATGCCACTTAACTTTAATTGACAATTTAAATTGTGGACTTAATAGGAGAAAGAAAAGTAAAGTCAATATTCAACTTGCCAACTAAGTTGATGTGAACGAAGCTACTATTTAATGAAACTCTTGATAAAGGGAAACACTATTTCACTAATTAATTTTGAAGCACTTCAAGTTGCATTAAGAAGAATCACAATAGTACATCCGTGCCTTGTGATTATGGCATCTAGATGGAAAACTGGGTGAATTAGGGAATGTAGAAAAGGCCAGGAACGTGAACACTCTACTCTAGGATGCTCTTCGACAAAACAAGGGAGATGCCACGATTTATTCGAACACAAAACCCGTCTTTTCCAAATCGAGGGCTTAATCATTCGACCAATTTCTCGGACGTCAAACCTCTAAAACAATCAAGGTAACTCCTAAGTGAGCCACATGACAATACCGGTCACATCATCCGCAATTGACAACACGAGTAAAGAGAGAGACAGTGTAGATATCTCGTATCAAAATCTGGTCTACCATCTTCTCTGTCCGTATACGGATCCAACCATACATCTTTAGAGCTCCAAAATCTTCGAAAAGGAGCCCTTTTCAAGCACGCACGTCATCCCCAACCTCTCGTCGTCGCATCATTATTCTACCGTGTCCACTTTGCATGGGTCAGGCTGGGCCAGCTAACACAAACTTCCCAAACCCCACCATCCCTGTCCTTCCCGTGGGAGTTCTGCCCCCACCAACTGCGGTCCCCCAAACCGCCCACTGACATCCACGAGGTGATCCTGCTTTCCTATCCTAAAATCTTCTTTGCTTGTTTGGACAAAGATGGGAAGTCATTGTGGACTTTGCCATGTAAAGATTCCGCTTAAATTGGAGACGGGAGGGAAAGAATTAGAACCGCGTTACCCTCGCGATCAAGTGCCGCTACGCATCTTATGTGAAGGAGAGATGACTATCCTGTCCACACTGAAATTCTCTCTCTATTTGAGAGATGGAACTGCGGTCTGATCCGGTTCCCGGACGGTCGAGTGGACCGGTACCATATTTTAATTGGATTTTGCCTATATTTCTCCAAGACCAAAATCAGAAGGTAGCCGTTCGTTCTTCTGCTTCCCCACGTTCGCTTCCACCTTCACCCTCACAGTCGAATCACGCCATGATCCATTACTCCAAGAAAGATAAGAGGAGAGTCTTGGTTTTGAAACAAATCAGAAGACTCAAAAGGCAAATGCAGAAGTTTTCCCTTAAAAACTGCAGTCTCTCATGATGCATGCTCATCAAGAATCTTTCTTTACCTTCTCTTGGATGCTTGAACCGCGATTCGCGTACTAGTTTTAACATAGATTTAGACTATTTAGTTTTATATTTTTTTTTCAAAAATGATCCGTAAGGGCGGGCGATCCGTCACTCCAGTTCCCCCCTAGAATCGAGAACTAGACTGTCCGATTGCCGGTTCCAATTTTAGGAAGCAAGAACCGGACCAAAGTTTCCTCAGAATCAGAAAGAACCCATTAGTACAATTGGTCAATTATGCTCAGCCCTACTTTGTTTCTCTCTCTTACTCATTTGGGATGTAGAGGAGGATGATAAAATTTGGAGAAAGCAAACATGGTGATGAGGAAACATTCGCAGGTGCAAGTTCAACATGGGAATGCGGTTTGAACGGACAGAGATTATACACGGAAGTCTATAGAGCGAAATACGAGTGTAACATGAAAGGATAGGGGCAACTTGGATCGAACACAACACACACACAAATATCGAAACACACAAATTCCACAACTAGATTTTTCGATAAATATTTTTGATATATATATGTGATCTAGCACCGAAAGATATCTAAAATATTTCTAACACTAGGATTACCCTAGTGAATTACGAGTGTGCTGAGCCATAAGCTTCGTTCATTGAATTTAAGAGAGGTTGGGAAAGTGGTGAAGTATCCGACTTGAATGATGAAATCATGCTCGAATCACAATATCTTCTGCTCAACACGATCTTGAGGATCACGATCGCATCATTTGGAAAGGGCCTCACTTGATACACATACACATAGATGAGACAGCTTACTTACATTTAGAGGCATAAAACATGCTTGACATAGTCAACTACCATGTTGTCCAGAAAATGGGATTGCCAGATCTACGAAAACCGAGTTCTTAAATTTATGCAGTCACGCGACATGACCAGGTGCAGTCCAAGCCGCTGGTTGCTGGATAATTCCATTTGATTTTCTACTTGCGTAAACCAAAAAAATATCGTAATCAGAAAACCCTAATTCTCTCTCTCTCTCTCTCCCCACCCACAACAGCAGCAGCTGTAGACGAATTGACACGACATCACCACCCACTGGGACAGTCGACACCAAGATCGCTCCCCATCACTGTGCTCATTAGTACTCCTCAAAACAGAAAACCCTAATCATCTCTCTCTCTCTCTCTCTCTCTCTCTCTCTCTTCCCACCACCATGATAGCGGCCAATAAGAAGCCATGGGAGCTTCGGCGACGCTGCAGAGGCGAGTTCCTCCCGCTGGACTAGCGGGTATGATGGAGTCGAGGCCACGGCGATGGCTACATGTCAGGGCAACAAGTGAGCCCGATGCAGTGAGTTTATGTTGGTCGTGAAGTTACATGTCACAGGGACGAAACCGTGGTCGTCCCAAACCCGCTCCATTAACTTGCTATTACTTCCCATATTTCATCCCAAACCCGTTATATTGACTTGCCATTACTTCCCAATCTCGTTTGAAATCCTTAATTGGTATTGACATAATTTTTCAAAAGTTACTTTGAAAAGATAATCGATTTTCTTGCAAACGCCAAAACTCACTATAATATTTCGTACTAAATAATTATTTATTCAAAACTCATGCATCGTTAATCTCAAATCAGAAGCTTACAGAGTCCCAAAGTATAAGATCGAAAGAATTCAAGATCGATGATCATGAAAAAGCTAAGATCTAGGGATACTTAGAAGCTGGGTATAAAAAGGGTGTCCGTCGAATACAGTCGGATTGTACTAGATTCCGCTCTCGGCATTCCCGAAAGAACGATGAAGGTAAACGCATGATTAGGTGAGCAGGTCCCAACGTTCCTCGCGTGGGTCCCCCACGACGACAAATTGATAAATTGTTTCCCACTCCTAGAACCCCAGAATTTTCCCGCTGTGCGATGAAAATCCCGTCATCTGGCTAAGCATGTACCACGTGTCTCCGTTCTATATCAAGTCCCAGAATCCTCGGGCCCACTAGATAAACCCCAGTTTGTTCCACTCTCTTCAACCCAAATCACGCCAACACGCTATTCACGCAGAAGAGAGAGAGAGATCAGATCAGATCAGACCAGAGCTGAGCTTCGCATCGCATCGCACGTCGAGCTGAAGCTGAGTTGAGTTGAGACTCGGTGCGAACGGGAAAGCGAAGATCCCGGGGTCATGGCGTCGAAGCTGTGCGACTCGTGCAAATCGGCGACGGCCGCGCTGTTTTGCCGCGCCGACGCGGCGTTCTCTGTCTAGCTGCGACGCCAAGGTGCACGCGGCCAACAAGCTCGCGTCCCGCCACGCTCGACGTCGTCGTCGCGAGGTCCTGCGAGCAACGTCGCCGCGCACGTGACCTGCAAGGCGGACGCAGCCTCCCCTGCCTTCTCCTGCGACCGCGACATCCACTCCGCTAATCCCGTCGCCCAGAAGCACGACCTCCGTCCGGTCGTCCCTTCTACGACTCCTCCCCCAAACAACCACCACCACCAACACCCCCCGTTCCCTCCCTTCGCCAAGCTGCGGCGACTTCGTCCTTAATCGGAGGATGACGTCAGCAGGGAGGAGGAGGAGGAGGCCGCCTCCTGGCTGCTGCCCGAACCCCTCCAAGGCCGCCGAGACGCCCGACGTGAACTCGGCCCACCCGTTCCTGTTCGGCGACGACGACGTGGACCCGTACCTGGACGTGGACCTACGGGTCGGTCGACCCCAAGTTCGAAACCAGCGGGGACCAGAATAGCTGCGGCACGGCTGACGGCGTCGTCCCGGTCCGGAGCGACGGCGCGTTTCACGGCCGTTCGTGGCGAGGGCGGGTTCGACCTGGAGTTGACTGGTGGATCCAAGAGGTTCGGGTTCGGCTATGGCGCTCACTGCTTGAGCCAGTGTGTAAGGATCTCTTCTGCGCCTCCGCCAAATCATTTCATGTTATTTAGATTATGCTTAGTGCTG
This sequence comes from Psidium friedrichsthalianum, assembly GCA_019149425.1. Classification (NCBI taxonomy): domain Eukaryota; kingdom Viridiplantae; phylum Streptophyta; class Magnoliopsida; order Myrtales; family Myrtaceae; genus Psidium; species Psidium friedrichsthalianum. Next base: position 24,194 of record JAGVVM010019886.1, read on the forward strand.
AATCAATGTAAAATTTACTGTTTCGATTTACTTCGCTTCAATATAGCTTGACCGGAAGGGTTGTTCATCGTGGCAGATATCGTCCTCCTCTCTCGACGTCGGAGTCGTGCCGGACGGCAGCACGGTCACCGACATGTCGAACCCTGCCGGGCTAGCCGGGCGCTGCAGCTGTCGTCGGTGGACAGGGAGGCGAGGGTCCTGAGGTACAGGGAGAAGAGGAGAACCGCAAGTTCGAGAAGACCATCCGGTACGCGTCGCGGAAGGCTTATGCGGAGACGCGGCCGCGGATCAAGGGGAGGTTCGCGAAGCGCGCCGACATCGAGGCGGAGGCCGATCGCATGTTCGGGTTCGGGGTGGTGCCCTCCTTCTGAGAAATTTTTCGGGGGGGCTCTTTGCTTTGCTGGTTTTTCTTGTGCTGCTGCTGCTCCTCTCTTCCATCGATGTTGATCTGTTGTTTGTATATAGTTAGGAGAACTTTGGCTGTTGATCGACGGATCTGTCTGACCGTTGATCTTGAAGGGCCATGCATGTTTTATGGTGAATTTTTGTGGATTTTGATGATGCAAATGGAGGGAAAATTTGCGGAAACAGAATGTAATTAGGGAATAAAGTGGTCATGATTAGGAGATTAATAATGTGAAGGCAGATCAAAATCCGAATGATCATTGGCTTAAGTGATTAAATCATCATTAAAGTGTCTTAACAGTGCAACCCTGAGCCCCAGTATTGCTTGCTTGTCACTTCTTTCTTGTCTGCACTTGGTACGGTCGGTAAAGTGTAATTCTCACCTTTTTTTTTTGGTGGAGAAAAGAAACTTTTTAGACAGTATTATGCTTGATTTAAGTGTAAAGGGAGGGAATAACAAGTGTTCTTATGGCTGTTCATAATTTTTTTTTGTGTGTCCTTTAGGAGTAATCACATTTGGCTTCATGAATTGTAATTTTGGCCCCTCAAGCAACCAGTTTCTTCCAACAACAATTCCCTCCCCCCCCCCCCCCCCCCCCCAAAAAAAAAAAAAAGTGCCCCACGCATACCTTAAAAGTAAGGGCAAGTCAATTTTGGGGATAATCAAAATTGCCTTGAGATACCTTATAATGTGGAAGTTTTTGCTGATAATGAAAATATATTCTATGAATCATGGCTGAGTACTGAGATGAACCTCCAGAGTCCTTTTTGGAAATCATTCTATGAAGTTGAAATAGAAGAAAATCTAGAAGAAGAGACCATCTCGGAAACTCCTAAAATTTCTGGATTCTCAACTTATGTATAGAAAAAGGGTGGAGGGGAAAACAACCGTCGTCCCTCAAGGGAAGAGAAGGGCAAAAGGAAAATGAGTGAGAAGGGCAAAAGGAAAATGAGTGAGCTGGAGCTAATTACCTCAAGCTATAACCAAAACATTGAAAACTGGGGAGGTGCTGACGTTAGGCCTCTTATGATAGAACTCCCTTCATTCTAGTATGGTCGAGAGAAACAGAACCTGAAATAGGAAAAAAAAAATAGTAGAAAGGTCAAAAAAAGAGGAGGAGGGCATCTAGCATGGTCGAGAGAAACAGAACCTGAAACAGAAAAAAAAAAAAAACAAATAGTAGAAAGGTCAAAAAAGGGAGGAGGGCATCTAGCATGGTCAAGAGAAACATAACCTGAAACAGAAAAAAAGAACAAATAGTAGAAAGGTCAAAAAAAGGGAGGAGGGCATCTAGCTATGAAGATTAAAATGGAAAATGCATGATATTGGATGAAACAAATCTACTTGAGACCCATGTTATCTCAGTAGAAGAAGCAATCACACGGGCTTTGATGGCTAGCCCTAACCATCTGATTACAAATGAGTATTCTAGCTTGGAACTATCAAGTGTTGGATATGCCTTTGACAGTTCAAGCTCTGAGAGCAATAGTGGCTCAAGAAAGACCCTAGTCTTTCTTTGTAAAAACAAAAAATCAAGAAAGGGTTATCCAAATGGTGAGAAAGAGACTCAATTTCTAGAATCAGTTTGTGGTTAATCCAGTAAGTTTGGGTGGAGGCTTGGCTTTGTTATGGAAAGAAGAGATGGGGGTTACAATCTTGTCAGCTACTGAGGAACTTATAGACATTATTTATAAAGACCCAACTCAAACAACATAGTTTAGAGTGACATTGATTTATGTGCCAACAACTTACCAGCAAAGACTGTGAACTTGGGATAGACTCAGACAACTCAAGACGACGAATAATCTACCAAGGGTCTGGATTGGGGGACTTTAATGAAACTCTCTATCATTGGGAGAAGGTTGGGAGATGAGAAACAGGCACTACAAAATGCAAAACTTTAGCAAACTATTGAATAGTTGTGGAATAATGGATCTCAAAGCAAGGACTGCATGTTTACCTAGTCAAGTAAAAGAGAAGGTGGAAACCTAGTTAAGAAAAGGCTAGATAGAGCTGTTTGCGACTTAGAGTGGAGAGTTGCCTTCCCACTTGCTAACTTTTTTGCTTTACCTATGATAGGATCTGACCATAGCCCTATTCTCCTTTCCTTATTTATAGAAAAGGTAAAAAGAAAAAAGACTTTCAAATTTGAGTCCTTCTAGTTAGAAAGCGAGGAATGTGGGCTCATTATTAAAGAGAAATAGGAGGAATCAAAAAGAGATAGTGATGATCTTGTCCTGAAAATCAAGAAAGTTACTGAGACCCTGGAGAAATGGAGTAGGGAAAAATTCCGAAACAACCAAAAGCAAATCCAGAAGTTAAAAACGAGGCTTGAAGATGTGATAAATGACAAAAGTGTTGATGAAAACACATGTAAAAAGGAAAATATGTTGGACCAAATTGAAAAACTTTTGGAGAAGGGAGGAAATATACTGGAGTATAAGATCTAGGATTAACTGGTTGAGGTGGGGGCATAAGAACACTAAATTCTTTCATGCTACCACCATCCAAAGAAGGTTGCGGAACATGATTTCTATGCTAAAGCAGGTTGGACAAGAAACTTGGATTAAAGACCCCAAATTTTTGAAGCAGATTACTTTAGAATAATTTGAAGGTTTATGCTATACAGTGAGTCCTCACAACTTCCTCCCAATTCTTCATCAATGCCCATCGTTGGTAGCAAATAAAATGAATGTAGACCTTGCAGTTGAGGTATCTCTTGAAGAAGTCCACCAAGCTGTTTTTGAAATGGATTCTTTGAAAGCCCCTAGTACCAACGAACCGAATGGGCAGTTTTATCAAAAAAAATTGGGAGTGTGTTAAACTGGGAATTTGGGAGGAAGTCAAAGAGGTTTTCAAAACTGATATGATGAATCCCTAGCTAAACAGAAGCCATATTACCTTAATTCCCAAAGTAAAAAACCTCGAAAGACTTGATCAATTCAGGCCGATCAGCCTTTGCAACTTTGTCTAAAAATTATCTCCAAGATTCTGACGGATAAACTAAAACACTGGCTACTTAACCTAATTGCGGAGGAACAAAGTGCTTTTGTAGGAAGAAGATAAATTCAAGACAATATTCTCATGGTTTAGTAAGTTTTGCACCAAATGAGAGTTAGAAAGAGAAAGAAGAGATTCCAAGCAATATTTAAATTGGACATGAAAAAGTGTACGATAGGATGGAATGAGACTTTTTGGAAGCATGCCTTCTAAGGATGGGTTTCTATGCAGTATGCGTGGAGGGAGTAATGAGCTTTGTTACTTTAGAAACTCTAACCGTGAAATTTAACGGAGAGCCCTAACCATATTTCAAGCCTTCAAGAGTAATTAGACAAGGAGATCCCTTATCTCCATACATGTTTATTCTAATGGCGAATACATTCTCGATGCTTATGAGAAAGGCCCTAAATGATGGAACGATCAAAGGAATAAAGTTAAACAAGTTATGTCCTACCCTATCCCATTTATTCTTTGTCGATGACTATTTTTTTCCTAGATGGGAAGTTGATTGAATGTCAGAATCTGACTTTAAGTCTGAATCAATAATGCATGGCTTCTAGCCAAAGATTAACTTAAATAAGTCGGGTCTCTTCATGGGGTCAAACTGCCTTGAACAACTTCAGAACAGTCTAGCAAGTTTTTTAAGGGTTCTGGTCTTAAGAAAAATAGGAAAATATCTAGGAATTCCATCTAATTGGGGGAAATCAAAAGAAAGAAATGTTCTCTTGGATCAATACAAGAGTTAATATGAAGCTGGAAGGATAGAAAGAAAATTTGATTTTAAAGGCAGGGAACGAAGTATTGCTCAAGACAATTGTGCAATCTCCTCCCCAATATGCAATGTCAATATTTAAATTGCCAATCTCTATTTGCGCATTTATAGAGAAGAGGATAGCATCCTTTTGGTAGAAGAACAGCGAATCTAAAAAGGGTATACACCGGTGGAACTAGGAGGTATTAAAAGCGAGAAGGATAATGGGGGGTCTTGGTTTCAACGATCTTACTACTTTTAAAAAAGCTATACTAGAAAAGCAAGCTTGGAAGCTAACTTAGAATTAGAATTCCCTATGGAGCAAAGTATTGAAAGACTTGTATTATCTAGATAGGAATTTCTTGCAACCTGTGAAAGGTAAAATACCTTCTTGAGGATGACAGAGGATCATTGGTGGCCCAGCAAACAAAAAAAATCTTTTAAAAGTGTCTAATCTGATCTCAAACAAGACACTAAGTGGGATGAAACATAATTAGACTCAAGTTTGATGAGGAGTTAACAGAGGAAATCTTCTCTATTCCCATTAGCCCCCTCCTCAGGAAAGATAAACTAGTTTGGCTAGTGAAACAAGACGAATCTTTCATTATGAAAAGTCCCTACAACGCAATCAGAGAGAAGGACCAAAAGACAATCATTGAGCAAGCTTCCTCTTCCTTATAGCCTTCTCGAAGACTATGGAATAGAATATGGAAAGCCCAGATACCCCCAAAAATTCGCATTTTTATTTGGCAACTATGCCATAATGCCCTCCCCACTCGGAAAACTTGTTTAGACGAAGGATAACCTCCCATCCTTTCTGTCCCTTGTGTGACACTTGAGTTGAAACTACAAAACACATTTTTCTCTCATGCCCTTGGACTAAGCAAATCTGGCAAGAGCAAAGCATCTCTAGCCCTACTCCCCCCCCCCCCCCCCCCTCAAAAAAAAGTCCACAAATGGATGCATGGGTCCAGGCTCAAATTGAAAACCATAGCACATCACACAAATTTGAAAGAACAACATCTATTCTCTGGTGCATCTAGAAAAGGAGAAACAATGTAGTATTGTTTTTTTTTTTTAGGGGGGTGGGGGGTCGCCTGACACAAGTTATGATCTTACGAAATTACAGTAAATTAGTCGGTAAAGATCTCAGCTTTATAGAGGAAAAACCGGCCTTACCACTTAAATGGATCCCTCCCCCCCCCCCCCCCTTTTGACGAGATATGAACTAAAACTCAACATAGACGCTTTTGTAGGCAGTGCCTCTACGGATGGAGCCATTGTCGGTGTCCTTAGAGACTCGAACGGAACTCTCCTTCAAGGCTCTATGAAAAAAAATCGATCTTGTTCTCCATTCCAAGCGAAAGCGATAGCTTTGCTGGAAGCCCTCACCTTTCTAAAGTCGAAGTATTTGGAGTTCAAGGGAGAGAGAAGAATAAATATATATATATATATATATATATATATATATAGAGAGAGAGAGAGAGAGAGAGAGAGAGAGAGAGAGAGAGATTGGTTGCTGTACTTTGGCGCACCAAGTCAATAGGGAGGATATCATGGGCTAGGAGGCTGACGCTCTTTTTCTTGAAGCCGAAAACCTACTGGCCCAAGACAACATCTCGATGATCCATTGCAGTCAAAATGCAAACCTTGTAGCAAGTTGGTTAGCTAAGTCGCACCATTTTAACTGTATTTTAGTATCTTGGGTCTTTAGACCCCTACCACCCCTTTGGGAGCTTCTCTGTTTTGGACTATTCTTGTAAAGACTCTTAATGTTTAATTATACGTCTTTTCGACCAAAAAAAATATTAGGCTCAGACTTCCTTAGGGTACCAAATTTTGCCCACATGTCCGAGAGATACTTCACCACAAGATGTTTCTTCACGGTTGCTAAAGCAAAGGCACCGATGTCTACTAAACCTAGTTTTCCCATCGGCCAACATCACTAACCAAGTTGCTGATCACACAGCCTTTTCCCTCCTTCTACTATCCCTATATTATAGGCCGTACTCATCAACAAAACTATCTATATTTTAGGCCATACTCATCAACAAAACTATTATGATCTCTCGACTATGCTCGGAAAACTGGTAGATGAAATGGTGTCGGTTGGGTCTCCCTCATGTGGGGGGCCCAACAACATTTTTTTTATTACTTTAAAAGGAAAAGTGAGACAAGTTGAAGAGGGAGTTAATGAGAGAGTGAGTGAGTGTGTGTGTGTGCGCGTGCGCGCGCGCGCGCATGAGTTGTCTTCTGAAGAAGAGAATGAGAGAGTGAGTGGAGAAAAAAAAAAAGATAGAGAGTTCTTATAGAGAGCTTACCGAAAGTCTGCGAGGGAGAAGAAGAGAAAGAGAGAATAATTTTACAATCCAAATTTGATGACCAAACATTGACAAAATTGGCCCAAATTTGAATATGTTGTTCGTGAGGCCGAGATCTACGTGTTGATAGTTCTCGTTTGTTGAGATTCTCCTTCGATTTCTCCAGTCGTGGCTAGGGTTTTCTTACCCATTGTGTATTATTTCACCTTTGTGGTGATGAAATATTCTTGTAAGGTTGACGTAGAGCCTGTAATTGTTGACACCTGATTTTTAATCACCTTTTCTTTTTTAAAAAAATTAATAAAAAATTCATAAAATTCATAAAATTGAAAAATCAACTTTGGGGACCTTGCCAAGCCTAGGGAACCAATTTGACCAAAAAATGATTTTTCATATTTTAATATTTTTCGACATTTTTATTTTCAAAAATTAATAGAAAATCCATAAAATTTATAAAATTAAAAAATCAACTTTGGAGACCTTGGTCAACCCTAGGGAACCAATTTTGACCAAAAAATGATTTTTCATATTTTCAGTATTTTTCGGTATTTTTATTTTCGAAAATTAATAGAAAATCCATAAAAATTCATAAATTGAAAAATCAACTTTGGAGACCTTGGCCAAGCCTAGAGAACCCTTTTTGAACAAAAAATAATTTTTCATAATTTTTGTATTTTATATATATATTTTTTAGAAATTAGGAAAATATTTAATAAATAATAACATTTGAGGCCACAAAAATACATAAAAATAGTCAATGTTTTCTTTTCATGTTGGCCATCGTAAATTAAAAAAAAATCCAATTTGGGGTCGTGTATTTCTTCACGGGCATGATCTCAAATAAAAAAAAAATTTCAATTTGAGTCAATTTATTTTCATTTTTCACTTTTAGGAGTTGTGACATTATTCTCTAATATCCTAAATTTTCATCTTGGCCCAATTATACTCAGAATGACTCAATTTGCGAAAGGCTTTAATTAAATTCTGCAGCAAGAAATGAGTTTAAATTTGATATGCGGTGAATTTCGACTAAGCATAGGGGAGGTGTGTCGAAAATTGTGAGGAGATTTGGACTTAAAGAAATATTTTTCGGGGACTGAATTGCAAATACTTAAAATCTCAGGGACTAGAGTGTAAATACCTAACTCTTGAAGGATTATTTTGCAAATAACAAAAAGAAGAGTTAGTGGAGAAATTAGGATAGAGAAGGGAAGATGGAGAAGAGGAGATGGAGAAGAGAAGATAGAGAAGAATGGATGGAGAAAATAAGATAAGAATGGAAGATGGAGATGAAGAAGAGTTAGTGGAGAAATTAGAATATAGAAGGGAAGATGGAGAAGAGGAGATGGAAAAGAGAAGATGGAGAAGAATGGATGGAGAAAATAAGATAAGAATAAAGAAGGGAAGATGGAGATGAAGAAGAGTTAGTGGAGAAATTAGAATGGGAGATAAATGGAGAAGGGAAGATGAAGATGAAGAAGAGTTAGTGGAGAGATTAGAATGTGAGATAGAGATAGAGAATGGAAGATGAAAATGGAGTGGAGTTAGTGGAAAAATTAGAATGAGAGATAGATGCGTGGGTTATAAAAGGAGGAAGAAGTGAGCTAGGGAAGGAGGATTTTTGGGGGGAGAAAATATTTTGGATGTTTGAGAGAGTTTGAGAGATTGAAAGAAATTAGAGAGAAGAAAAAAAATCAAAAAGAGAGAGAGAGAGAGAATCCTTTTTCAAAAAAGAGAGTCTTGAAGATGGTAAGAGTTTAAATCTAGGTGTTACCATCACTGATTTCTCTATCGATCAACACAAGTCACGAGTTCATCCCCATCGTTCGAGCCGTAATCTTGATCCATAAGGTGACACGAGGTCCGAATTCGACAATCAAATCTGTCAAATCAGGTAACAATCCTAGCCATTAAATCTTCGAGAATTTCCTTACCCAAATGAATTTATTTAAATTTCGATTATGTCATGTCGTACTCGTATGTCTCCATATCTACATGCCGCATTCGTATTTGTGTTGTAATTAATTTACGCGTATCCAACTAAATTTTTTTTTTCGACTGGCCAATCCTATTTTTGATGTTTCCACCTCCCGATCCTTGAAAAATGACCATTTTACTCTTCTGGTCAGTTTGACCAAACTTCTTCCCAATCATTCCAAATGAGTTTTTCATGAAATAAAATGGTACCGGAAGGGCGTTAGAATGATCTAGCGTAATCAAGTCCCCGAACTCATTTTTTCTGGTTCGCAGAAATAAATTAGTTCTCCCGCTAATTTATTTAGGCTTCTAATCGACCTACCAAAAATGATTAGTGGCGACTCTAAATTAAAAATCTTTGCACGAAAAGAACTTAAGTTGCGATTCGGTAGGACTTGGGAGGGTCCGAATTAGGTTAGTCAATTAACCTGATAATCCGTTCACCCGATTTTAAATATAATAATTTTTTCGGGTCGTGACAGTAATGTGTGACTAGAGATATAGACCATTTTGTATACCTACTATTCTTGGTGATTAGCGGAGGATTTTGGGTCGTCCATGGTTTTTCCCATTCCGAGTTTTTCACGTAAATCTTGATGTGTTATTTTTATCATTCCGTATGAGGATATTTGACTGGATATAATTATTGGTTGTTGCTGGATTAAGTCGGTAAAATTAGGGAAATATTTTTTTATCATGGATTGGCTAAATTAGAGGCGAAGTACTGCCCGTTTTTCCTCAACAGAGTGGTATCAGAGCTTGTGTTGAGATTTCAATGTTAGATGGAAGAATCAAGTAGCACCATGTTTAAGTTGAATGCCTTGAATTACTCTATATGGAAGCCTCGGATAGAAGATATATTATATTGCAAAGATTTGTTTGATCCCATCGACGGTGACGAATCTCGAGGAGACAAGGAAGACAAAGGCTGGAGCGAATGAATCGGAAGACGGTTGGGTTTATTCGACAATAGATTGATGATAGTATATTTCATCATGTTGCTCAAAAAACCAAAGCGAATGTTTTGTGAAGAAACTATAAGATCTCTATGAGAGGAGAACCCTGCAAAATAAAGCTCTTCTAGTCAAACGACTTGTGAACTTGAGATACAGGGAGGAAAGTAGTATGTCGGAACACTTGAGTGAATTTTAAGATGTTATAAATCAATTGACAAATCTTAAAATTAACTTAGGTGATGAATTGTAATCATGTTTATTGCTTGGTACTCTTCCTGATAATTGGGACACATTGGTTATGATGTAAATAACTCAGCTCCTTGTGGTGTGCTTTCTATGAGCATGGTTAAAGAAAGCTTGTTCAATTAAAAAACAAGGAGAAAAGCCTTGAATTATGCTTCTAGATCGGAGACACTTGTCATAGAAAACAAGTTAAGAAGTCAATCAAGAAAGTTTCAAAGTAATAACAGGGGCAAGTCAAGAGGAAAATCGAAATCAAGGTTGAGGAGAAGTGTAAAGTGTTACAATTATGGCAAGATGGGACATTATGCCAAAGAGTGCTGGCAACCAAAGAGAGATAAATCTCATGATAGAAATGAAGAAAAAAAGAAAGAATAAAATCAAGCTACAACAGCAGTTGCATCCGATGGTGATATTATCTTCACTTGTGATAATGGTTATGTAAACCTTACATGTTAAGACTCTAGCTGGGTTGTTGATTCTGCAACTTCCTTTCATGTCACCTCACAGCGTGATTATTTTATATCTTATCGCATTAGTGATTTCGGTTGTGTTAGGATGGGAAACAGTGATATTTCTAAGGTTATTGGCATGTGAGATGTTCACTTGGAGACTAATGTCGGGTGCAATTTATTTCTAAGAAATGTGAGATATGTTCCAGATATTCGACTTCATCTGATCTCTACAGGTACCTTAGATGATGGTGGTTACGGTAGTTTTTTCTATGATGCAAATAGAAATTGATTAAAGGCTCTATGATAGTAGCAAAAGGCAAGAAGACATATACTCTTTACACCATGGAAGCAAAGTTAATCAGAGAAGAAGTAAATGCAGTGGAGGACTCCTCAGTTGATCTATGACACATGAGGTTTGGTCATCTTAGCGAGAAAGGACTTGAGACTTTTGCTAAAAAGAATTTTCTACCATTGAAAGAGAAAAATCTGATAAAATGTATTTATTGCATAATGGGTAAGCAACATGGATTCTCATTTCAGAGTTCCTCTCCACACACAAAATCTAATGTACTTGATCTAGTTCACACTGATGTTTGTTGCATGGATGCTAGAACACTTAGCGGTGCATTATATTTTGTGACATTTATTGATGATTGCTCTAGAAAAGTATGAGCTTTTGCTTTGAAATCTAAAGACCAAGTGCTTGCGGCTT
>JAGVVM010019888.1:0-48547 GCA_019149425.1 Psidium friedrichsthalianum
CCTATTGGAAGCTCGGGATGGAGACATGTTATATTGCAAGACTTTATTTGATCCTATTATGGTGACGACGCTCAAGGAGACAAGGAAGACAAAACTGGGAGCGAATAATAGGAAGACGGTTGGGTTATTTGGCAATGGATTGATGATAGTGTATTTCATCAGTGCTCAAGAAACCAAAGCGGATGCCTTGTGGAAGAAACTACAAGATCTCTATGAGAAGAAGAACCCCGCAAAATAAAGCTCTCCTAGTCAAACGACTTGTGAACTTGAGATACAAGGAGGAAAGTAGTATGTCGGAAACACTTGAGTGAATTTCAAGATGTTGTAAATCAATTGATAAATCTTGAGATTGACTTAGGTATGAATTGCAATCATGTTTGTTTGCTTGGTACTCTTCCTAATAGTTGGACACATTGGTTGTGGCGTTAATAATTCGGCTCCTTGTGGTGTGCTTTCTATGAGCATGGTTAAAGAAAGCTTGTTCAATGAAGAAACACTGAGAAAAGGCTTGAATTATACTTCTAGATCGGAGGCTACTTGTCATAGAAAACAGGTCAAGAAGTCAATCAAGAAAGTTTCAAAGTAATGACAGAGGCAAGTCAAGGGAAGATCGAAGTCAAGACCGAGGAGAAGCGTGAAGTGTTACAATTGTGCAAGGATGGGACATTATGCCAAGGAGTGCTGGCAACCACAGAGAGATAAATCTCAACGATAAAAATGGAGATAAAAAGAAAGAAGAAAAATCAAGCTACAACAGCAGCTCATCCGATGGTGATATTGTCTTCATTTGTGATGATGATTATGTAAATCTTACATGTCAAGACTCTAGCTGGGTTGTTGATTCTGCAGCTTCTTTCATGTCATCTCAATGGCATGATTATTTTACATCTTTTCGCAGCGGTGATTTCGATTGTGTTAGGATGGGAAACAGTGGGTGTTTCTAAGGTTATTGGCTGAGAGATGTTCACTTTGGAGACCGATGTGGAATACAATTTGTTTCTAAAAAATATGAGATATGTTCTAGATATTCGACTGCAGTTGATCTCTACAGGTGTCTTAGATGATGATAGCTACCGCAGTTTTTTTTCTATGATGGCAAATGAAAATTACTAAAGGCTCTATGGTAGTGGCAAAAGGCAAGAGACATGCACTCTCTATACCATGGAAGCAAAGTTGATCAGAGAAGAGGTAAATACATTGGAAACTCCTCAGTTAATCTATGGCACATGAGACTTGGTCATCTTAGGAGAAAGGACTTGAGACTCTTGCGAGAAGAATTTTCTACCATTGAAGGAGAAAAATCTGACAAAAATATACTTATTGCATAATGGGTAAGCAACATCGATTCTCGTTTCAGAGTTCCCTCTCCACACACACAATCTAATATACTTGATCTAGTTCACACTGATGTTTGTTGCATGGATGCTAGAACACTTGGCGGTTGTTGACACCATTATATCGTCGTTCGATTCGGTATCTTGGGAATGACAGGTACGTGAGAAGATGTTATTATTGATCCCGAAGTATGATGAGAAGGAAACGTTACACCGAAAGATAAACCAACATTTTCCATTCGAGATGTACGCGTCATTCGAGAGAATTGAAAGGTAGGATCCCAAAGTAAAGCAAGAAGAAATGCCATACAGAATAACAAGCCGACGCATTGTCATTCGGGAGTGCGCAAACATTCGGGAAGGTTGAGGGATATTCCCCGAATAAAAGGAATGTTTTAACTTGAGTTCGGCATATCGCGAGTGTGAAAGTTTCATACCGAAAGTCGGGGAGCGCGAAGCAAAACTCAGGGCGCGCGAACAGGTTTTTGAAGGTGAGAGATAGTATTCAAAAAGGGAAGTTACTCATGCAGTATGAACCACGAAGAACATGATTCCCAATTTGCACGGATCAGTTTTGAGGATCGTGGGTTGAAAAAGACAAAGTAGCGCTAAAATTCAAAGGTTTGAAATCAAGGGATAACTGCTTAAGCGGTTATGAGCGCAAGAAGAATAAATGTCCAGAAGAAGAGTACAAAGCTCTCCACAACCATCAGAAAAAACACTCTGTTTTCCTGAAGTTCTTAGTTTTCGTCGTTGTTCGCAGCCTAACTTTAAGCTTTCCTCGCACTTTTCATTACCTGTACTTTCAGATTTCATAATCTATTACCAATTTCGCAAGTAGGAGTACGTAGCCGTAAATCGTCCAAATTTCCACACGCTTTCATCAGTCACTATCCGTTCACACAGTTCGTCCATTTTTCCATAGAACAGAGCCACAGAACCCTTCTTAAAAAAACCGAAGTACGAATTTCGGTGAAAGATATCCCGATCACAAATCGGTCGACCAGCGGTGCATTATATTTTTGTGACATTTATCGTAATTGCTCTAGAAAGTGTGGGCTTTTGCTTTGAAATCTAAAGATCAGTGCTTATAGCTTTTAAACAATTTCATGTCAACGTGGAAAGAGAAACCGGAAAGAAGTTGAAATGTGTTCTCACAAAGAATATAAAGGCCCATTTGAGTATTATTGCAGGAATTATGGCATCAAACTTGAGAAGGCTGTTCCGAAAACACCACAACAGAATGGATTGGCAAAGAGAATGAACCCGGACGATTAATGATCGGATTCGGTGTATGCTATCTCATGCGAAGTTGCCTAGTCATTCTGGGGTGAAGCGATGAGAACGACCGTTGACTTGATAAATCTTTCTCCATCAGTTCCTCTAAAGGGGGATGTTTCACAAAGAGTTTGGAGTGGGAAAATGTTTCCTACAATTATCTAAAAGTGTTCGGCTGCCGGGCATTGTACATATTCCAAGAGATGAGAGATCCAAGCTTGATGACAGGTCTAAACATGTATCTTCTGGGGTTATGGACATGAAGAGTTGGCTACAGATTATGGGATCCAACTACAAAGAATTCATCAGAAGCTGAGATGTGGTGTTCTTTGAGCATCAAACCATTGAAGACATCGACAACAGAGAAGCCAAAGAATGTAGCTCAACACAGGGTTAATTTCAGCCCAAATCCTCCTACCATATTGGGTGAAAATCAAAGGGGAAAGCACATGAAATCATGAGATGATGATCCTCACATAATTTGATTCTTCAGTGGAGCTGGGTGAATCAGTTGAGCAAGAGTAACCAGTTGAACTAGTTGAGCAAGAAGAGCCGATTCTACCTCAAGTTAGAAGATCGGAAGAGAGCGTAGACCATCACAAAGATATCAACCACATGAGTATGTATTACTCAGCGATGCAGGAGAGCCAGAAACTTATAAGAGCTATATCGTGTGATAGAAGAATGAGTGGCATGAAGCTATGCAAAATGAGCTCAAATCTTTGCATGAGAATCACACATTTGAATTGGTGAAGTTGCCTAAGGGCAAGAAACACTCACAAATAAATGGGTGTACAAGTTGAAGACGAAAGAAAATAGTTTGCAACCACGATACAAGGCTAGGCTTGTTGTGAAGGGCTTTCGTCAGAAGAGGGAATTGACTTTGAAGAGATCTTTTCACCAGTTGTAAAAATACTTCTATTCGAGTTGTTCTTGGGGTAGCTGCGAGTTTGGATTTAGAAATTGAACAGCTTGATGTAAAAACAGCTTTTCTTCATGGAGACTTAGAAGAAGAGATATACATAGAGCAATCGGAGGGTTTTAAAGTTGAAGCAAGGAGCATTTTGTATGCAGGTTGAAAACGTTTATACGGTCTCAAGCAAGCGCCAAGACAGTGATACATGAAGTTTGATTCATTCATGGAAGATCATGGATATGGTAAGACCAACTCTGACTCTTGTGTCTTTGTAAAAAGATTCTTAGATGATGATTTTATTATCCTCCTACTCTATGTGGATGATTATTAATAGTTAGGCATGATGCTAATAAATCAAAAGCTTGAAAATGATTTAGTAAAGCTTTCGCGATGAAGGATCATGGATCGGCTAAGCAAATCCTTAGTATGCAAATTACTCGTGATAGGAAGAACAAGAAACTCTGGCTATCTCAAGAGAAGTATATTAAAAAGGTGCTTGAAAGATTCAACATGAGCACATGTAAACCGGTAAGTACTCCACTTGCTGGTCACTTCAAGTTGAGTAGTAATGAGTGTCCTATGAGTAAGAAAGAGAAGGAAGAGATGATGAAAATTCCTTATGCATCTGTCGTGGGTAGTTTGATGTATGCCATGGTTTGTACAAGACCGGATATTGCTCATGCAGTTGATGTTGTGAGTAGATTTCTCTCAAATCCAGATAAAGAACATTAGAACGGTGTGAAATGGATTTTGAGGTATCTCAGAGGCACTTCTAGATTATGCTTGTGTTATGGAAATGGAAAGCTTGAGTTGAATGGTTATTCAGACTCTGATTATGCCGGTGACAGCAATTCCCGAAAGTCTACATCAGGTTATATGATGATCTTTGCAGGGGGAGCAGTTTCGTGGCAATCAAGATTGCAAAAATGTATTACTTTGTCTACAACTGAAGCGAAGTATATTGTTATAACCGAAGGAGGCAAGGAACTTTTGTGGATGCAGAAATTCCTACGAGAGTTGGGCTTGAAGCAAGAGAAGTTTGTTTTATATTGTGATAACACGAGTGCTATCTATCTTAGCAAGAATCCAGTGTTGCATTTAAGATCGAAATATATTGATGTGAAGTATCATTGGGTCCGAGAAAAGTTAGAAGAAAAGTTCTTTCTACTTGAGAAAGTCCATACCGACGATAAC
Source organism: Psidium friedrichsthalianum (assembly GCA_019149425.1). NCBI lineage: Eukaryota > Viridiplantae > Streptophyta > Magnoliopsida > Myrtales > Myrtaceae > Psidium > Psidium friedrichsthalianum. The sequence continues at coordinate 4,723 of JAGVVM010019888.1, forward strand.
AAATCCAATATGATGACCAAGGCCTTGCCAGTAATGAAACTTGACTCTTGTCGAAGCAAAGCGGGCATGATGGAACTCCCCACATGAGGTAGAGGGGGAGATTTGTCGGCTGGGTCTCGCTCATGTGGAGGGACCCAGCAGCATTTATTATTATTATTATTTGTTAAAAAGAAAAAAGAAAGGTGGGAGACAATATGATTAGTGATACTTAATGAGTGAAAAAAGAAAAGAGAAAAAAATAGTGTGTGTATGTGTATGTGTGCATGAGTGGCTTCAGAAGATGAAGGAGAGAGTGAGATGAGAGGGTGAGAAATCTGAGAGAGTTCTTACAGAGAGCGAGAGTCTGCAAGGGAGAAAAAGAGAGGGGAAGAAGAATTTTGCAGTTCAAATTTGAGGGCCAAACATTGTCGAAATTGGCTCAAATTTGGATATGTTGTTCGTGAGGCCGAGATCTACGTGTTGATGGTTCCCGTTTGTTGAGATTCTCCTCTGAATTCTCCAATCGCAGTTAGGGTTTTTTTATCTCTTATGTATTATTTCACCTTTGTGGTGATGAAATATTATTGTAATGTTGATGTAAAGCCTCTAGTATGTGACTAGAGATAGACTATGTTGTATATCTGCTATTCTTAGTGATTAGTGGAGGATATTGGGTCGTCCGTAATTTTTTTGCCCGTTTCGGGTTTTCCACGTAAATCTTGGTGTATTATTTTTATTATTCCGCATGAGGCTATTTTGACTGGATATAATTGTTGGTTGTTGCTGGATTAAATCGGTGAAATTAGGGAAATATTTTTGATCCTGAATTGGCTTAATTAAAGGCGAAGTGCTGCTTGATTTTTCCCAACATGATCTTCATTCTTGCTCTTGTCTGTCTAATGTTGGGATGGTTTCGGTTCACGTCGGCAAAACTTGTGTCCTTCCTGTGATGGTCTTTGAAGTTTGGTTAGACTTTCGTCTGTTAATGTTAGTTCGAGTATCGAATGGCTAGTTTCTTCGAGGAATGTTGGTCACACCTTCCCGTGATGGTTGCGCAGAGACTTCGAATGGTGTGTGGTTCGAGGCTTGCTTTCCTGATTTCACTAAGATATGGACACAAGATGATGATTGGACCGCAGAGAAAATTTAGACTTAGCATCCTAGAACTCAAACCAATGAATACTTTGTGCAGGGATCAAGCTAATGGGACTGAATAGAGATTGTTTTCATCGATGTGTTTAGGCTTATAGCCTTAGTCTTGCCTGCTTATCATCAGGGTGGTTTAAGAATAGACGATTCGCTAAATGCAATCTGCCAATGCCTTCATCTGCCCCGGTTTATTCCGATCCGAGCGCCAACCTTCTAAGGAGGTAATTTCAATGACGGCCCTGCCTGTAAATGACCGAATGTGTTCAACCTTTATATTCCAATCAGGACTCAGTTTCGTTCTGTTGTGTGATATATGAATCATATGATCTGTAACTAGTGGTATCCACTTTCAATTGTTATTTTCGCCCTTGACAAAGTCAAACGTTAGAGGGGTGTTTAGTACATTTTGCTTCTATCAGGTTCGTTCCCTGCAACTCTTTTCAACCTTCTGTTTCTGTCAAACTCTGAAAGGCGCCCAAAGGTATGCAGCTTCCCCTCTCCTTCAAGTGCCATCGCCTTGTACCTCATTTAGACTTACAATTAGCGCAGGCACATGTGCCTTTTTCCATTGCCGTTGCTCAAATGTATTCAGATTCCCAGGATCGGAAGTCGTTTTTCCGCATAACCAACTTCTCAGTCAGCCATGTTATCTCAGAGACATTAGCCGACTTAACGTCTTCGTCATGAAGTTTGGAAGAAGTCTCTTTAAACAAGTTTCCACAAAGAATAGCCCCTTTGCAATCCTTGAAGGACACAGTGGCTAGTGATGCCAAGTGATCGAGGTTTTACGACCAATTCCTACTACGACAGCAGCGATGATCCTATGCTAACTGTTAATTGGCGATCATTTCATTCGACTATTTGAATTATTTTATTTTATTGTTTTGGCCGAAACGAACATCTTCATTTCACATGACAAGAGGAGTACATGACTTCAAGACAAATATGCAAATCCGACAAAGTAAGTAAAACAAGAAATCCTAAAATGAATTAAAGAGCTTAAACCAACACCAATCCCGACTGCAGATGCTTGCGGCCAGCTTGCTTTAAAAGGTGAAGCATTGCATGCTTTGAGATATCCTAAGCATTGACATGAAAATCAAATAACACTTGCACCAAATGCTAGACATGCTTGATCAAGTGGGAAGATAAATTTAGGCATAAACATAGGAATTTTAAATTTTGTAACTATATCAACAAGAGTTATGAGTATATACTTATGTTAATGAATTTGAGTTAATCTTCTTCAATCTCTCATAATCGATGTCAAATTTTTAACGTCTTCACTGATAAAGGAACTCAAAGTATGCATTACTCTTGATATAGTAGTCTCCCTTTGGGTAAGGGACTAAGTGCAATGAACCATAAGTCTGTAAACTTGCCTAATGTACACATCATGTTAATTTTCAACTAATTAGATTGAATTATTGAAGTTTTGTACAATATAAAATGTCATTTCTAAATTTTAATGGGTTCAATTAAGTACCCAAACAATTTCCTCTCGTCCAAATGTTACTCTCCCATGGCGTCGTTGAAAATGAAGAAAAACAGTACATTGGAGAGAATGTGGGTGCAAGAACCTTAATTCTTCCTGAAATGACTTAGTCATTCCTTTAATTACTTCAAAACAAAATTCAGTAGACTCTGCAGAGGGTCCTCACATAAGCAACCTAAAAAGATAGTGAAACCCTCCGATCAAATAAGATTACAAAGCAAATTAATCACGGAATGGTTTCTAAAAGCTAATTCAATACCACTCCAAATCGTGGTGGCAAACAATCAATCGCTAGCTTCACAGTCTCCTTGGAATAACCTCATTAGTTGAGAGTAAAGCGTCCACTCCGAATCATTGTGATTTAATCTCAATAACCTACAATTCACTTCCACGACAGTACGACTATTCGTCATTTTCAGACGACGCAGACGAATGTTGCTCATATTTATTGACGAACTTATCAGGCAACCGAAACAATGGCTCGTCATTGGCACTTTTTTGAAAAGCTTGAGCCAACGCGCATCCCAAAGCTCTAGCTACAGGAATTGCAACTGCATTTCCAACTTGAATGTATCTGGTGAAATATATGAGAATCAATGTAAGAGCAGAAGCACAAAAATACTCGAGCATACATATAATTGTGAAGTGCATCAATAAGAACTTTTCCTAGTGGAATGTCTGCTTGCATTTCTAGACCACCTAGATTAAGTGTGATATAATCTAATCAAAACTTCTTGTGCTAACAGGAATTCAGCAGGGCTCATTTTGAGAAACCCAGTTAGATGCTTGGGGAAATAAGAATATTTAAAAATGAAAATCATAACTTGACAAAGTAATTCTTAAGAATAATTTATCACTTCTTACTATCCCTACTTGTACCATGGTTCAAGAGATGAATTTTCCGAAAGACCTTTACAAAGTTTATAGGTACATACATAAACATATACTATAACGTTGTTGAGGCCATTGTTATTCTACTATTCAGCGTCAACAGGCAAATAACAATCCTTTTCTAATTTCAACTGAATTGGCTAAGCATCACTCTAGATTTTGTTGTGGGTAGAAGGAAAATGCCTGTATTGAGTCTACATTGTAGTGAACACTAGCGAATAATCTACTGCCATCCACACAAGTTCTCTCAAAACTTGATGATAAATGATCTAATGCGTCGGTGTTAATAGGAACTACATACCCTCACTTCAGGACGATTTAAAAACGTAAAAAGCTAAAAAGACATGCCTGTAAAATATACCTTCATCCTAAAAATTGAGACATGCAGATAATTGGTACCATGCAGTATTAATTCAACTTACCTCAGGAAGAATATATACACAGGGCACTCTTTATGGTACCTTCCAATATGGGGGGCATTTCGTTTTAACTAATGGTCTTTATACATTGTGGATTTCTGTGAAGTTTACAAATCAAAGAGTAGAATCATTTATCAAAAAGTTACCTCTCCTTGATGGGTCCACTGAGCTTGTAATAGTCGGGAAAACCCTGAAGTCTTGCATTTTCACGAACTGTAAGAACTCTGTCTTGCTCAGGATGCAATATTGCCTGCATCGTTGATAAATAATTTGTTGACCATTGCTTATTCGTGATTGTATAATTACATGGATAACTGATTTCGTGTTTGCTAGTCTTTCAGCTAAAAGATGTAATGGACGGTAACTTCCTTGACACGACACTGAAAATGCAGAAAGAAATATCCAAGACTCTCCTAACCCTAACTTTATAGTAAAGGACTTCATATGTTCAGAACAATATTCATAACAAAAATCTCATCATAATTAGCAAATTAAAGCTAATTCAGCAACTACACAATATTTAGTATCGACAAAACAGAGTGACACAGGTCGTCATCACTGAAATTAGACAGAATTTAACTGTCAAAAACTCCATATTAGTCGACAACCACAGGAGGAGAAATCCTAAAAGATGGACATAATCATCTCCGAATTGAACTCTGCCCCTAATCAAGGGAAGTAGCATACCTGGTTGTGGGGTTCTGCTCTAGTGACTACAGTAGGCACAGTTTCATCCCACCACACACGTGCAAAAGGCCTACATAATTCGAAGAGGTTGGAATGCTGAAATTATAAAGACTAAATGTATGGAAGCACCTTAACACTTACTTTGAGGAAGAACCATTCACAAACGTCATTGCATAATCAGGGACCTGCAGAAGGATAGCAGTTCAATTATAACACTTGTAATGGGAAAAAAACTAAATGTGGTTTGGCAGGATGAACAAAATTCTGTCAAAAAAAGAAACTGGGGGAAGTAAAAATGGATGTATATTTTTACCAATGGTTTCCCCGAGTCCAAATAAACCCTAACAACATCAGGGTCCCATTCAACTTTGTTGTCCGGACGCACACGAACACCGGGCAAATCCCTAAAATTTGCTCCCTTACAAAATTCAAAAAAAATTTCAGCAAATAGCAGTGCCTTCAGTAAAATAGATGAGAAGAATGTTTTTTTTTTTTTGGGTAAGGAGATGAGAAGAATGTTGACTTTCATTAACACAAGAAAACAAAGAAAACCTTTATCTTTGGTATACGGCAAACACGTTCATAGTCGTCCGAGTTCAATTCAAGCGGTCGATGATCAAAGAGAGATCGACCTGAATCCACTGAGTTGTCTGTGAACCCAATCATTTCTGTAAAAATTTCGGGATTAGAGAAGAAAGAGATGGAAAAACTAGAATTGTACACTTGGTTAGTTAAGCAGCCCAAAACACACAAAAGCTTCGATCCATAAATCCCAATGACAGGAAAGATCCGACAAAGCACACTTCCCCTTAAGCTAGACCCATTAAATCGACTCCTACTAGCCTGCCACCCTAGCCTCTAAGACAATGTGAAAAAGTATAAGGCAATAAAAGTGGGAGAACCCATTAAGCAACATGAGTACCAATCTTAGATCAACACAATTTTGAAAATGCTCATCTTTAGAGCTTCTATAATTTAAGCTAGTCTCATTCATGTCACGAAACAGCTGGCAAAAGTTACTTATAAAGCAAAAACGGTTTAACGATGGCACCTAAGAATATCTATCTACTCATGAACTAAACTGCAATCTATTTGCATTCATCTAAAGAGTATACATGTAGAAAACTTGTCAATATAGTACCATATTAATTTGCTCAGTTATTTTCAACCAAAAAAAAAAAAATTGCTTAGTGATTTAGGTATTTTGCATGTAATGTTTTATAGACGGGAAACAAAACAATGCTATTCACCTTTTTCACTTGATCTAATGGAACGTTGAAAATCCGTCTGTGGAGCTTTCTCATATGGCATTTCATCTCTTCCATCATAAGTCCCAACCTAAATCAATTGAAATCCATCAGTATTACAAACCATCAAAGCTTTAAAAACAGAACCATGATGATAAAGATACGTACAGGTGGAAGATCAGAGATTGCATCCTCCAGTAGCAATTTCTTTTGCAATTCGTATGAATGGCCCTCATCATAGGCAACAGTGTGCATCTGATTTTATTTCAAGGGAATTTTAGACTATGCCTTCAGTAAATTACACATTATAACACAGAAATCCATACCTCAAATTCTACAGGAATGACACCTCTAACAACAACATCGTGTGTTGGCAATGGGTACTGGGGCAGCTTCTAAAGCATCAAATGAAAAACAGTGAGTGAAATTCTTTTGAATCTTATTATAAAGACAGAAGCCATTTTAAGACTACTTTATCTAAAACAGAGGTGCATATACAAGTTTACCTCACTGGGATGAGCACCCCACAGAAAACAACGCATTCTAAATTGAGGAAGCCCGTATGCTCCTGCGGCCATCATACCTAATCTTGTTTGATAGTTCAGTTGCACTAAACGACCAAGTGCATATCTCCCCAAGAAACCATTAGAAAATTTAACTAGATCCACCACATTCTCCATCAAAACAAACCTAGGTTTCAAAAACTCTACAACTTCCATAAACACAAGAAGTTGCTTGTTTTTCACATCAGCCAAAGGATTGTCCTTATTTCTAAAACGGTTGAAACCACTTATTCCTTGACAGGGCGGTCCACCACAAATCACATCTACATCCCCCTGCAAACATCAGCCAAGGAAAGGAACTCTTATGGTGATTGTTTCTTTGCAATCTAGTACAATGAGCACACTAATCTGAACAGAATAGTTTTCACTAGGAAATATCTACTGTGAAATAATAAAATATGAGTCTCCTAGATCAAAGGAAGGCTTCTCGTGTAAAGTGTATGCCGAGGTCATCATGGAGTGGGTTGATACAAAGGATACACGACAAGATGCAAACAGAAAAAGGACATTGGAAATGAAAAACTTACCGGCAAAGGCAAAATTTTCGATCTGTGACCTTCAACGATAAATTCCTTTAGTTTCTCATAACAGTTGCTGACACAAAGATACAATGTTAGAGATGCGGTACTTATGATTTTCATATCAAGTTCATTTTTATCATTAGGCCTACCATAAACCGTCAATTGGCTCCCAAGAATCCTCATCAGGACCATAACCTTTCCATGAAACCTGCAACAAAACGACAACTCAAAATTTTTTAAAGCACTAAAAAAGAATCACACTGCTAGGATCCTAGGTTAAGCAAAATTAAGATCACATGCGTACATGAAGCATCATATCAAATTATAACATATACATATAAATGTACATTGGTTTTTTGTAAGACATATATAAAGAATTAGTAAACATCCAAATTCATCAACAACCTATCATTGTCGTAGACCATGAATCAACTAGAATGTAAAGGTTTGCATTCTGCGTACTAAGTTTGTCAAGTTAAATTCAATATTTTAAGTACCTTGAAGTACAATGCTTTGTCTCCCTTCTCTTTGGGATCTCCATAACAAATTGCTAGAACTTTCTCTACTTCGAACACCTCACCATCACTACCCCCATCGTCATCCTCACTATTTTCCTCCTCATTTCCATCGTCCATGCTAAATAAATCAGCATATGGCAGCTGCTGACCATCACTTTCAATGAGATGAAATTGCATGCACAATTTCTGCCACTCCTTCAACAACAAGAGGAAATCTTCCGCAGACTCATTCCTCACCTGATTATACCATAACAATCAACACTAAAATGCTATTAGAATATATGTACATTGGAAAAATTAAAACACTCATCAACCGAAAAGAAAGGTTGCACCTCTGTCTCCATGTGGTTCTGCTTCAAACTATTGCATGCATGTTCGTTCATGTCAACAGCCCACCTCTATGAACAAATGAAATCAAGAATGCATAAGTTGTAGATGCTAACATTTTTCTACAACAAAAAATTCAGAAAATGCATACCGTGACAAGATTCAAACCAGAAAGGTTTGCTCCAAGACATAATCCGGTGGACATTGCACCACAACCGGAATACATATCTAGTAGTGTTGCCTCCCCTTTGTTATTCTTTTGCGTAATATCCTTGGAGCTCCCCTCACATGTTGAACTAGCCATTTCAACATCATCACTTGAAATGGTTGATGAAGTCTCACAACCATCCAGCTTATGATCTACATCATAAAATCCGATGTCAGATACCTATCAAAAAATGAAAAATAAACCAGATGCAATTGTTACTACGGTTCTTCTATCATGTATTTATTTTATTAATGAGGAGAAAACTGATATGGAAATACAAATATCCAAGAAGGCACACCTATAGGCAGCTGTCTGAATGTTGAGTATGGCAGTAGATACAAAGTGTCACAATAATAGTCACAACATGGAATTGCCGCCCTTTTTGCATCCAAATTAATCTACAAATCAGAATCAAATTAATCTTGTGCTGTCACTAAGAAAGATTCAATCCAAATAAACTAATGTTGAACATACATCAAGTGGTAATCGAGCAATGTTTAGCTTCTCAACGAGGCATTCTAAGGGATTATCATCGCGTATTTCTGAGAAGAAAACGCGCTTATCATCAATGAGATTAGACAATTGCTTGATGACCTGTTACAAATAAAGAACTTAAATAAGATAATCATAAAGCCAATAAGACTCAACAAAGATTATAAACATACTTACTGTATCGCGAGCTCTATAATACCATTGCGCACAAAAATAATTTGAACCATCGACTGCTTCAAATAATTCCACGATCTTGCAAATATAATTGTCCTCCCCTTCCCCAGCCTGAGCTAAATGGGCAAAAAAGTCATCAATGTAGTTCTTATGGTGGTCTCATAATTCACAAATGTCGATTTACAATTAGTTACTAAGCCATTGTCTAGTAAATTATCAATTGTAAGAAATTTTCACATAGTTGAAGTACCTTGGTATCAAACCTCCCTCAAATAGACCAAAAGATAAGGAGTACACATGAAATTAGCTGACAAATAAATTTACAATCGCAATCTTAAGTCCATACAGAAAAACAAATCCTGGAAAATAGAAGAAGGTTCAAGAAATTTGTACTAAAGTCACGGCAGAGCGATTTTAGAATTAGCATCTGGAGGAGAAGTTGTGTAGAACTCGGTCCAATTTAATAACTGAAAGTTTAATGCACTTCAATGGTAACAGTCGGCTGAAAAAGAGCTAGAGACTCTGGCTTTGCAACTGCCTAACTCTCCGACTATGTGAGACAATCCTCAGATATTTAGTCTCCTTAACAAAACCCTAGTGAAAGTGATGAGGAATAAAGACAGTCAAAACCTAGATAGATCCTTTGGCTAGAAAGTACATCATGTTCCAAGCCAAAGGATTGTGGAGCCTTACACATTGATTAGCCAAAGTAAATGCATAAAGAAGAAATCATCATAGCAATGTGGACCAAGAATATGAGACATGTATGGCTTTTGAATTTAAAAAAATTCAGTAGTATGCACAGTTTTTCTTTCCCCATATGTTACGGTACGCCTGGTACAATTTATGTGACAGTTTAAACAAGTACCTTTCAAATGCTTTAATTGCATCAAAACAAAATCATAGTGAAAAGCTTAAGTTACCTATGAACAAACTTGGGAGTTTGATGTTGCTTATACTTCATCAATATAACATAACTACGAGTGTCAATTATTTCCAACCAACCTATTAATAGAGACTAAGTATGAGCAACACCCATTGGTCACCCCTTCCCAACCTTTCACTCATCCAAAAAAAGAAAAGTACAAGCAACATGCATTGGAAGGTATACGCCAAAAAGAATTGCTATATCTCATCTATGGCGGTACAAATAACATAAACAAATGAATAATTATCAAGACAATTAAATTTAGAGTGTGTAATGCCAAGCTTTATGTCACTGGTTTGCAGGAGGTAATCTATGTCATACTAGAGATCTATGTCATCTTTGCATAAAACTAGCACGCCTGATTGTCACGAAGTCTTCCAAATCACTCCCTTGATTCAGAGGATATTAGAAAGACTCTTCAAACAAAAACCACAATAGTTACATCCATATAAAGTATAGGATGATGCATAAAATGTTCTTAACATATTACAAGTTATACAATACGACCATAAGTAGAATTCTTTAAATCATTTCACATAAAGCGGAATTTCAAACAAGCAGGAAAGAGTGGTCATTGAAGCTATAATGAAATCATTGCTAGATCAAAATTCACTTCTATAGGTAAACCTCTTATTTCACTGGCCTGATTTCATATAATTGCTAAATATGTATAGTTGAAATTTTAGAAAAATGTATTTAATAACTCACCTTTACATAGGCATCATCACCAATATCATACAAAACCCCATCGACCTGTCCCTTCATGAAGTGGCACTTAGCTTGTATAATATCATTATCCCTCTATTAGATGAAATGTAGTATTAGAACGTGTAGGAAATAATATTGTTGGCAAGGAAAAGAAAATCAACCTATCTCAGAAAAAAAAAAAATAAGCAGGTATTCAAATCTAATCTTACTCTGTATTGCCGTTGACCACCTTTTTCTTCTGCGAGATAGAAATGGCACCATGGCAATGTATCAATACGAATAATTTAATGAAATATTAATATTAGCAGAGCAAAATAGGAATATTCAAAAAAAAAAAAAATGAAATTGCATGTTGATAATCTCATGTAGAAGGGTAGTAAGGGCTCATTGCCTTTAAGTAGATGACCTTGTATGATATGTCCAGTATTTACCCACACACTAGAGAGCTGAAATATGAACTCGACTTTGCAAAAGTCATTGGTTTGAGAATAATTATTCATAAAACAAGTGCAAAGATTCCTCTGTTTTGACTGACTCACCCACCATGAACAAATGCCATCGCTTAATTAGCTAGTTTAGTTTAGCTAATTATCCTCCAGGTAAAGGATCGAAAATTGCACCAAGGAACTGATGACTAAGCACCTGAATGAGCTACTTGGGAGTACAAAACTTCATCAGAAGTAAGCCTCAATACCTTCCACAAATGATAGATGCCTCGAATGTCTAATGATTCGAGTCTTAACAGTTTAGATTACAATGGATGAGAGCATTCTGACAAACTATTAAGTCGATTGGAGCCTAGCTTCAAATTCCTAAAAAACAAATGCAAGAGTGACCAAAAGATAAGGACGTCACATTTTGATGATGCGGAATCTAAGGAATACAACATGCAAAAATCATATCTTCTCTGAACATCCTTCTCTAATAGTAGAACAACGACCTCTAAAGCAACCCTCTTCAACAAGCAGAAACCAAGCCATTGAGCCGAATCGGAATCGAGAGAAAACAACTGGATAGAAAAGGAATGAAACGAAAGACTACCTGGCCCAAACCAAGGTAACGTTTTGGCCACTTCTGGCGAGCTTCCTCGTTGGGGATCGGAGCCCCAACAAACCGGCACTCCGACTCCTCATCGTTGCCGTCGTCGGCACGAGCGGTCGTCAAAGGGACGTTATCCTTGACTGGCACTTCGTCGGCATCATTGAATCTCTCGTCGACATGACTGTTGTGCTGCTGCTGCTGCTGCTCCTCCACCTCCGCAGGCGCCTCCTTCGGGTTCTCTGCCTTCCCCCTCTTGGCGGAGGCGGAAGCTGCTAGGGCCCCTGATTTACGCTTTCCCGGCACCGTCCTCGAGTGGCTGCGACGGACTTGAGAGAGAGAGAGCTCCGGCTCCTCATCGCTGCCGTCGTCGGCACGAGCATTCCTCGAAGGGACGCCATCCTTGGCGGGCGCTTCGTCGGAATCACTGAATCTCTCGTTGACGTGACTGTTGAGCTGCTCCTGCCGCTCCGCGGGCGCCTCCTTCGGGTTCTCTACCTTCCCCCTCTTGGCGGAGGCAGAAGATGCTACGGCCCCAGATTTCCGCTTGCTCGGCATCGTTCTCCAGTGGCTGCGACGGACTTGAGAGAGAGAGAGGGCGGCGACTGGGTGGTGAGGGAAGCGAAGTAATGCAGGAGGGGGAGAAGGAAAGGGATTTTGGGGGCAGTTTGAGGGCAGAGTTTGAAAGATGGGCGGGAAATCTGAAAAAATTTTCCGGAGGGAAAGGAAAATGGTGGGTGGGGCCCAGCTCTGAGAAAAATCTTTTTTGGAACGTTGGAAGGATTCGGTTGGGTGTTCTAGAGAGCAGGGGACTTGGGTAAAAAGACCACCGTGTGATTTGGAGAAACAATGAATCATGGTCGGCCACACAAGACAAATTCACGAAATTAAATTAGGATTGATACTACGAAAAATCTCCAATTAATACGATTATGACAAATTCACTGCTAAAATTAATTTTTTGATCACAAAAATTTCCAAAATGATAAATATCTGACGAATGGATTTGAGAGTTTATGCCATGAAAAACCTCACATCGATACATATATATAACAAATTTACTCCAAATTAATTTTACAATTACCGAAAATCTCAAAGCGGTACATCTACAATAAATTTATCCCAAACTAATTTTTTTATCACAAAAAACTACAAAGGACTATACTTGTGATAAACTTACTCCAAATTAGGACACATATTACGAATTTACCTTCCGTTAGTTCTGTATAATTGAGTTAATATCACGAAAAACTCTAAAATTGGTACACCTGTGATAAATAAAAAGTAAAAAAATCCAAACTGACAAACCCTGTCAATTGTGTTACGTGTCATCTACTTAGCAATTTAACAAAAAATTTTATTGAAAACTAATAAAGGGTAAAATTGTCACAGATGTAATAGTTTGAGTTTTTTTTTGTTAAAAAATTAGTTTATGATAAATTTGTCACATATGTGCTAATTTAAAATTTTCATGGTATTAACCGTAGATTTAATTAACATGTCTTCTTAGTATAGGTTTTACTTGTCTGCCTCGATATTAATTTCTGAATTTTAATTAATGCTGTTGTAATTTTCTAGTGTTACCTTAATATTATAAACCTGCGTCCAAAACACTGTTGGAGATTTATTTTTGCTATTTTAGGTATTGAAAGCTGCAAAATATAAGCATGCCCTTGCAAAGCGCAAGCTAGGTATCCAATTACGAACTAATACAAATGATGCAACACCTTCCGCCTATTGGGTGATACAGAACTGGTATATGGTTAAATCTTTTACCACTGAAGAGATTTACAATCAATATGAACCATTTATTTCGTGACTTGGCCATTGGGTTGCCTATTGCTTTAGTAAAAGCTATTAGTATCAGGCTCCATTTATTTCGCGAAAAAAATGAGCAATTTGAAAAACACTTTGAAAAAAAAATTCACTTGTATAGCTTGAAATAAGTAGTCATTGAAAGAAGTTTCGATATTGACAACAAATTATGTCTATACATTTTAATGAATGGCAATATTTTTCAAATTATTCATCTTCTGCGAGCAAACAAAGCATTAGTAAACTAGTAAGTCATGGGAAGTATAAAAACACTCATCTATGGCAAACATATCATATCATTGAAATATTTCCTCTTCGTAAGTCTGCTTCCACACTGAAGAGCCTCGTTGCTCGTGATGAGTAAGAGCGCACATGACAACCATTCTGTTTCAGAAATGATTTCTGAACAGAAATAGATTTTTCTATTTCTGCCAGAAACAAAAAAATTTTGTTTCTGGTTTTAGGCCAAAATCTGTTTCTGGAACAGATTTTATTTCAGAAATAGGAAAACAGATCTGCGTTACCAAATGAGTTTCTGTTCCAAACCTATTTCTGGAATAGGTTTGGAACAGAAACAGAGAAATAGAAACATTGTCATGCGCACCCTAAGTGATCATTTTGAGGGTGGCTTCGTGAACGATTTGGCTGTTGGTGAGTTTGTTGGATTGGAGAAGTCGCATCATTTTAACCTTTCACATATGCTACGCTGCATTTTCATCTTCTCTCATCTCCAACTAGTACTTTTCTCTTTTGCCATGACATGGGTATCAATAATTTCGCTTGACTAATAACTCTCGCATCGGATTTTCGCAGACCGATAAGACGATCATCGCCTCGAGCGAATCGTGGCTATGATTTTTGTGAGAGATCGATTGTTATGGTGGCGATCAAGAGTAGCGTCGTAAAAATCATACGGCCATGGTGACAATGGAGATCACCCACTTATCTGACTTTTATTAAAATGGGTTAATACCACAAGAAATTCAAGCCGGTATGCTCATACAATATTTAACCCAACTAATATTCGTGCCACTGAAAATCCCAAACCGATGGGAGTAGAAAAGATAAAAGAACAATTATTAGAAAAGATACCAAAACAGCAAGATATTGGCCAAGTGGCAAGAGAGTTTCATCGTCTCCTTGTGATTTTAAATTCGAGCCTTGCTGGAGCACAAAATTGATATGGGAGCCCTTAAGATCGCTTGGGAAGGTACCTTAGTCTAAATGCGGAAGATCTGGCATGGATACCAACCAACTTCTTAAAAAAAAAAAAACACGCAAGTACTAGGGGCCCATTTGGTTCAATATTTGGAAGGGGCTTTAAGGCTGTAAAGTCCTTTGGCCAAATAAAAATAGCGTTTTATTCATTTTTTGCTCAATTTTGAGGAAAATGCAATTGCATTTCCAAAGGTCTCTAAAGGTATTTCGCTCAAAGTAACTCTCGAGGTACTTTGGAAAGTTGCATTTCCACAACTATAAAATTTTTATTTTTAATATTTTTATTTTCTCCTTTTTCTTCCTTCCTCCGCCTACTACTCCTTCCTTCACCGATCGCGAACCTCGGCAACAGCGATTGCCCAATGATCGACCATGACACGCTTGCCGACAAGCTCGAGGCTCGGCGAGGCAAACCTTGACCTCGTTAGATCTGGCTCGATCTCAAGTGAGCGAGGCTCGCCTCGCCAGATCTGTCAAGGCTCAATCTCACTCGAGCCTGGCGAGGCCATGACTAGCCTGTGGCCGGCAATCGGCTAAGAAGAAATTAAGGAAGGAAGAAAGAAAAAGAGAGGGAAAAGTTTAAAAAAAATTAAAACTAAAATAATTAAAATAAAAACTAATTTTTATTCGAAGAAATAAAAAAATAATTAAAAATGGAATCGTTTACAAATTGTATTTTTACTAAACGACATTTACGTCAAGTTGCTTTTCAATGTGTTTTAAAAATACACTTTATGAAACACTATTTACATTTTGAAAATCCCTTTTAGCCTAAAGGTATTTGCAATATTTTTCCAAGGATATTTCTTCAAACTGAACCAAACAGGCCCTAAATAAGGAAACCAACGTATTTAGGTATTAAAGTGAAAGGGAAATGCTTCCTTAACAATATTGTTAGAAACAGTATAATTTCAACGTAGATCCACACACCATCATTTCTTATTTTGCATAAAATACTCATTGATTGAAAGATTGTATGATCAGAAATAATCGACAGTACTGTTAGACTATCGGATTAGCAGCTTCCGAAGTGAAAATTGCATTTGCAAACATGCCGATAGGTCTCAAACTCTTCTTTCCTAGTTTCCTATCGTGCATCTATTCTATGCAGAATTCGCGACCAAACTTTGAGCATGGAATTTTAAATGCCTTTTTGGTCTATTCTCGTCCGGAAAATATTAAAACGCACACAAGCCAAATATTACTCTTTCTAAACATGTCTGAATGAGAAGCTTTAACTTAAGCTCCACGCCGGAGGGGACAAGCAGGGACTGTTGCTTTTGCTCATCGTCTGAATACTGGTCTTCAAATGCTAGTCATTAGCCTGAAGCAAGAATAATACAGACATCATATACATCAACGCGCCTAAGACGCGATTAAGCTAAACCTCTACTCCGTAGAATTGAGCAAAACGGCAGCAGTTGCGTACCGCCTTGCAGAAGACTCGAGAGCCTCTTTTACCACCCAAAGATACCTCTCAAGCATCTGCATCACTGTTCTTCCATGCGCGGCCGGCGACCTCAGAGCTTCAGTTCCTGTTCATTACCACCACAAATGGACAATGCCAAGGTTCTATCTCGAATGCTCCTCGGAATGCCTTGCCATATTAACCCTCTGCGGTTCCCACCGACTTCGAGGCCGTAGCTGAACTGCTTCGCTTCGTCGTCGCTGCCTCTCAAGCGCAGAAAAGCCACATAAACAGGAGCCATCTCGAGCCGAAATGTCTCGAAGCACAAGCAAAATCGTCGACCAAAAAACTCGAAGATCTGCACCAATAGAATATTTACACAATTCCTTGTTATTCTTGGCATTGAGAAATATGATTTCCCGAAGTTGGAAATTGAAAAACCTCTTCGCTTTTGAACTACTTCATACCTTCTTTCTGTTTTCCCCTCTCATTTTTCAATCAATCAAAAAAACTTGATCGGAGGAAAGTACAAGGAACGAGGGAAAATACGACCCTCCATTTCACGCACTTGCGGTGTGTTTGTAATAGAAATCCTTCCTTTATACGTGTTAATTATAGATTTTCACAAAAAAAAAGAAAACTTCCCTAGTTATAAACAGGAAAAATTCCAAATAAGAAGATGAAGAGGACCTAACTTTAAACAAGGGCTTGAAGTGGTCATGGCAGTTTCGAATAAGGGCTTGACCTTATCGACCGGCTAAATATTCTGCCCGATCATGGGCATTTTCGTCCAAAGACAGCTAAATTATTTTTTTTTCTTTTTTCTTTTCTTTTTCCTCATTTCTTTTGTTTTTTCTTTACTACGGCTAGCGGCTAGCGAGGGTCTTGACCAAAATGCCCTTGATCAGCTGGAGGGTCAAGTTTTATTTGAGATTATCATGATCACTTCATGTCCTTATTCGAAATAAGGTTCAATTCAAGTCCTCATTTGAAAAAATGATGGCATTTCAAGTCATTATTTGAAATTATATCCAACTCATGCTTTTATTTGAAAAAACAAAGGCATTTGAAGCCTGTTTTTGAAAAGGAAGGGCAATCGATGGCGCTTGGCGTAACACCACCTAATGGTGGCTCTTTGCTCCCTCTCTGTCACTTAAATTCATTCAGTGATAGAGATATGCCGCCTTCGAATCCGCTACATTCATAATCTCAATTTAGCCTTGTCGGCCACGAAGTGTGATTCATTGCTCATTTTGCACAGTGCAAGTTCCTCGCGCACCTTATATTTTGTTTGATGTGAATACTTAACTTACTTTGAATCGAACACGTAATTCTAGAAGCTAAGAGTCTAGTGGCCACTCACTTGCATGTACATTTTTTTTTTTTAACGCAATGCAAGTTCCTCGTACCGTATGTTCGATTCTGCACATGCAAATGTTCCGTGCCGATTGAAATATGGTCACCAAGGGACCTATTTATGGGATGAAGAAGGATCGTTTCCTTAAGTTTAGGTCTCGTCTGTGTATCACGCAAAAAACAAAGAGAGAAACAGAGAAACATGGCCCATATTGTTTTTCTTGAGACTCAACTCATTACAAACGGCAAAGCGATCCCGCTTCTCGGCTTTGGAACAGCCGAGTTCCCATTTGTCTCCTCTGAGAGCGTGAAGGGACACCTTCTCGACGCGATCCGAGTGGGTTATCGACATTTCGACTCGGCCTCGCTTTACCAGTCCCAGCAGCCCCTCGGAAAAGCCACGGCCGAGGCCCTTGAACTTGGCCTCATAAACTCGCGGGAGGAGCTATTCATCTCCACGAAACTCTGGTGCAGCGACGCGCATGGCGACCGCGTCGTCCCTGCGATCCAGAGATCCCTCAGGTACAATCTCAGTTAAACATATGAATCGTGTAGTAGCATGTTTATGCGTCTCAATTGTCCTGATTTTCATGGCGTCGGTTGGTTCTTGTGCGTAGGAATCTCGGGCTCAAGTACGTGGACCTGTATCTGGTGCATTTTCCGGTGACCTTGAAGGGAGGTGAGCGTACGCTTCCAGTGTTGAAGGAGGATCTGCTTCCGTTTGATTATGAGAGAGTATGGAAGGGCATGGAAGAGTGTCACAATCTGGGCTTGGCCAAACGAATTGGAGTGAGCAATTTCTCATGCAAAAAGCTTGAGAAGTTACTCAGCATTGCTGAGATTCCTCCTGCTCTCAAGCAAGTGAGTTCATTGTTGGCCCCATGGGAATTCATGTTTTCTTAAAATTGCTCCAGAAAAGTTAAAAAAAAAGCTGTCTTTCATAACAAAGAAAAGCCGCCAAGAACAAGTTTTTCAAAACAAACATGTTTATTTCCCCAAAGCCGAATCAAACGCTCCCTTCATGTTCCTTCAGTCCTCCATGCCGTTCCATAACATATGTGCGAGCGTGACTTGACGATAGTTCAACGCCGGTACACTCCTAGATCAGCCTAAATCTAATCTCCTTGGCTCCTAGGGCGCCCCTCAAAAGAATCATACTTGTGAACGATGACCGAGTCATCTAATCATCGATGAAGTCTAAATTGGTAACATGAGATCTGCCCAAGAACATCATACACAGGCAATCTTATAAAATACCAATGAAAAAGCGAGAGAGAGAGAGAGAGAGAGGAGGCACTGAGATTCCATTTATGATTTAAAGGGGGTGCGATTTGATTGTGTAGCTGGAGATGAACCCTCTATGGCAGCAACAGAAGCTAAGGGAATTCTGCAACAACAAGGGAATTCACATCACTGCCTACTCTCCCTTAGGCGCCAAAGGACCGTTTTGGGGGACCAATAGAGTGATGGAATGCAAGGTGCTGCAAGAGATTGCCAAAGCCAAAGGGAAGACGCTTGCCCAGGTTCTGATCAATCTCCTATGCTCTTTATCCTTCTCGAGTGCTACGATGCTGCACGTTCAAACATCGATTCGGATGATTAATTTAAACACTTGGTCCCCTTAAATCAATACTTGATGCAGCTAGGCCACGGTCGGTTGCGGTTATGTAAGAGAGGAACCCTAAAGAATTAGCCACTTTGCTTACAAACTTAACTCTTTTCTCCTTACATACGTGCACATGTTCCATATAAATCGTCAAGCTCGTGTTTTGGCTACATCGTTGGCTTTGCATGAAGGTTTGTCTAAGGTGGGCGCATGAACAAGGGTTCAGCGTGCTGGTGAAGAGCTTCAACACAGAGAGGATGAAAGAGAACCTCGCCATATTCGACTGGAGCTTGAGCCTTGACGAGCTTTACAAGATTGCTCAGATCCCGCAGAAGAAAGGATTTCCAGGACTCGAGTTTGTATCCCGGGATGGTCCTTACAAGTCTGCCGAGGAGCTCTTGGATGAGGAGATTTGATCACAGAAATCGTCAGTTTCTTCAATAACTCATTCAGCGTGCGACGGATCGAATGAGTTTGTTCTGATATTTGTTTGAACCTTAATGGCCAAGCGAATGGCGGTCCCTTTTATTTTAAGAATAGCGTAATTATGTTTCACCCTTCCTTTGTTAGTGTGATAGGGAGGTGTTTCTCTGTGTGTTGTTTGAGTAATGATAAACTAAGCCATCACGCACGATCGCTGGTGGATTTCTCACGTTCCTTCTAATCTTCCTAGACGGGCATTTATGTCTTGCCAAACAACCAAAGACAAGTGTCCCAATCGAGTAGGTTGGAAGCCACCGAATCCCGTCGATTAAGGAAGGGTTAGACGGTTGCTCGAATTTGGTCGTCCGAATTTGAATTGAAATATAACAAGATAAAGATGGACTTGAAATCAATCCCGATTGTAGAAATATGTCATCATGTATTTGATGCAAGTTAAAATCGAAATCGAAATATTTAAAATGAACGAGTCTTTGAGAAATCGACCTTAGGGGCATGACGAAGCTCAGGAAATACGACTTCACGGATCTTTGGTACGGCCTCATGAACAGCGGGAGGCACTTCATGTTGGTATGCGACCAGACTCCTCCGTCGAAGAAAGCGACGGCAGCATCCCAGAGGAGCTGAGCGTAGCAACAGCGGGAGAAGGGATGCGTCGTGGAGTGGACCCGCACGAGGAGGTTTTGCATCATGGCCCCATTGCGGCATTCCCGATGCCCAGCAGGTGGAAATCGATGCTCGAGAGCATGTTCGCCAGGAAGCCGATATTGAGTTGGCTATTTTTTCCCCTGGCAAGCGGGTGAGCAACCCGACTCATGAGTCACACGTAAAAGGCCAACCTGAAGGACATATGCAACAGGAGATGGTGGAATTGATTATCTATGCAAACCTAGCACGATGATCGTTCATAGTCTCCATTTCATCCTCACTCATCGGAACATGACCACTAACCGGCGTGGTCGGAGGCAATGCCGATTGTGTGGGGTTTAGTAGAGATGATGATCGGGGCTATCTTGGTGGTGATCCTTGCGGGCCGGAGAAGCAATATCTCACTCTATCACTCCATCGGTGAAAAAGATAACATAAATTGTTACGTTATTTTTTTAAATTTTTGTCGAATTTATCCCATCCCTTATGTCGGATTTCTACCTGGCTCTTTTATTCCGATGTATCCAGATTAATCCACTGAATAGGATAATTTGTTATCTTATTCGGATTACCAAACGGAATTTTTGGATTTCCTGTTCACGCGGTCTCTTTCCATCATTCTTTTGCGTGGGGCACCGGCATGGGTCGTGACAGGCTCCGGAATAAGATTCTCTCAAATGTGCACGTCGTGCCATTTGTGTGAGAACACATCATGCACAAGAAAAAAAATGTTATTGACTATTGCTATGAAGTAACCGGATCTATATGGATGTAGTCACGTAGGCAGGCTGCACCCGAGAAAGGGAGTTGGATGCCCATACATGCATGCATCCACATGCATTTTAACCGCCACCCGTGCAGGTCTAGTCAGCAATGAAAAAAATACCCAAAAAAATCGTAAACCTTTTGCAATTGTGACAATTCAATCCATCCAACGACAAGATATTAATTTTTTTTTTTTACTTTTTCTTGTTTTTTACTCTCTTTTTTTCATCCCTCTTCTTCCTCCAGTTGGTCGCTAGACCTCGGCAATTGACAACTGTTGGTTGGAGGTAAAAGAGGGAATGAAAAAAATAAAAATATATATTATGTCATCGGTCGGCGTCCAAGTCGATCACAAGCCTCTAAAATTGGGTGGATGGACTTAATTGACAAAACTGCAAAATGTGTAGGACTAAATAGGCAAAAACGAGAGTTTAGAACTAAATTGACATAATTGTAATAGGTTTACGACTTTTTTCTCTGTTAATAATATTATTGATTGCCATGAACCATATCGTATTACTTCCAAATGTTTCTTGTCTTTACATATTATCACCTCAATTTACACTTGAAAGACCTTAAATGGAGTTCCCCCAACTAAAAATACCAGCTTCCTTTTCCTTTCCTATGACTATATGTATATAAAGATATGTCATAAGATAGTATATCGTAATTACTCAACATTCTTTCTGAATATTGCCGTTCTATAAATACACAAAGGTAAGAAGTCGTGACCTTTTGATAGATTAAAATTTTTAGCGTGTTTAAAGAAAACCAAATTCCATAAAGCATACTTAAACCAGTCATTTACTAAAATTGCTTCATAAATTCACTTTAGCATAGTTAATACCCTGAACCTTTCATCGCTGCAAAAGAATGATATATAATATTTCACCATTTTATACTAATATTTTGGGGAAATTTCAAATAAGAGCATGAGATGTTCTAATTTTTCGAAATAAGGGTTTTAAGTAAACCTTGTTTCAAATAAGGATTTGAAGTGCCTTTTTTGTTTTAAGGAATGGCTTGATCGAAAGGCATTTTCATCCTTTTCTTTTTAATTTTTTTCTTTTTCTTTTCTTTATTTTTCTTTTCCCTTTTCATTTTTCCTCTCCCCTCCCCCGGACCTGCCCTCGTTGTCGACAGGTGACGGTTGCCCTCATCTAGGTTAGCATTGACCAAGGGCTTTCCTTGCCAGATTCGGCGAGGCAACCATCACTCGATGCCTGCCTCGCCAGACTAGGCAAGGGCAAGGGCTACCCTCGGCCGATGTCAGCAACAATAATCCTTGTCCTTCGCTTGTGCTGGCAAGGCTGGCATTGAACTCACGCCCTACAGCGACGAGAGCGACACTCTCTTGAGACCAATGATGGTTAGAGGAGGGTGAGAGAAAAAATAAAAATAAAAATAAAGGATAAAAATGCCCTTAGTTAGACAATTTTTTGAAATAAAGAAGGCACTTTAGGCTCTCATTTGAAATAAAATCAACTTCGGGCTTCATTTGAGAAAATAGTAGCATTTCATGCCCTTATTTGGAATTCTCCCTAATATATTAGATGGCATTCTTTCTTGTGAGTAATAATAAGAAATATCGATCAACCATTAAGTCAAGTTAGCTAAAAAAATCTTGCACTCCTCCATTTAAATTCTACCTTCGTCAGTTGCGATGAATGACTACATGTCAAAGTAGTAATTTGCTATGTAAGATTGAAAGAAAGAGAGAAATATGTGAAAATTGAAATTTGATAAACAAAAAAGTTGCAGGGATAATGACACAAATGGTCATTGAATTTGGCCTAATGGGCTATGTAGACCTCGAACTTTCAATTTATTCAATAGGGTCATTAAACTTTAGCCCATTCTCTAATGTCATTCCTAAGCTTTGAATTCGTTCAATGTGGTCCCTGAACCTATAGTAAATGTTCAAACTAGTTCCTATACTATACGAAAATAACCAATATTATCTTTTCATTGATTTAAGTTCAGCGACAACACTGATTATTTTCATATGGTTCAGGTACTAGTTTAAATATGTACCAAAAGTTCATGGACCGCATCGAACAAATTAAAATTTAGAGATAACATTGTATACTGAGCTAAAGTTTAGGGATTACATTTAACAAACTAAAAGTTCATGGGTCACGTTGCATATTGTTTCATAGTTTAAAGATTATTTGTCTCATTTTTTTTTTTCAAAAATTGCATGTATTGTCGTTTTCGGGGTCATAACAAATCATTTGGAATAAGCAGAAAATGCTGCAATAAGTAGGAAGTGATATTAGAGGGGGCCTATAGGCGTGCCACGGACGGCAATTTGGCCCGCCTTTTTATTCCACTTAGCAATCAAAAGTCACACCCCCCTCTTTGGTCTTTCGCATTTCTCGAAACTCAGGAATAAAAATCTGCAAAAGTTAATCATTGGATTTTGCCTTCCGAAAACAATGGCAAAGCACATAGGCAGTGTGGATAAGATCGCTTTGCCTTTGATCTACTCGATTATTCTTAACGATTGACCGGTAGATGAAAATGTAAAGGCTCGACAAACCTCTGTAATGCATGTATAGGCATAGACTATATCAAGTTTTCAAATGGATCCTCAAAAGCTAGGACCACGACCAATTGCAATTATTAGTATTTATAATCAAAAAAAAATTATCAAAAAAGTCATAGTCCTATTGCAATTAGCCAATCGATTAATTTATTTTTTGCGATTTAGTCCTAAACTTTTTTCAATTGTGCTATGTCAGTTCATCGACCAATTTGGTTAACTGACTGCTAACCACCGGCAACATAATATCTTAATATTTTTTTGAATTTTTATTTTTATTTTTCTTTTCTTCTTTTTTTCTCTTTGCCCTTCTTCCTTCAACCAGTCGCTGGCAGAGATAGCTGGTTGGCAAGGTCGACTCGCCAAGTGTCGACGAGGGTGACCTTTCCTAGCCTGGTGAGGCCTTCCTCGCCAATATCCGATCATCCCCTCTGGCCGGTGGCAACTGGCTAGAGAAAGAAGAGGGAAAAAACAAAAGGAAAAAAAAGAAAAAGAAAAGAAAAAAAAGGAAAAAGCTAATAATAAAAATCAAAAGAATTAGAAAAAATAAAATGTATGTCACCGTCGGCTAAAATTGATCCGGTCGAATTGAATTGACAAAATACAAAGGTTTTGACCTAAATCGGCAAAAAAGAGTTTAGGACTAAACTTGGCAGAATTGCAATAGGTTTAGGACTTTTTCGATAATTCTCGCGTTCATAATCTCATCCTTTCATCTTTAGGGATAGATACAATATTGGCCGTCTAAGTTTTATTGTTTGTGCGATATGGTCCTTTAAATATATTTTTATATAATCAAGTCCTCAACCTCTTTTTCGACCTTAAAAAAAAAAAATCCTCTACTCTTTCCTTTATCCATCTAGTCCTTCCATTGATCACCGGAAAAATTACCAAAGAAAGTCCTAAGCTTATTAAATTGTACCAGTTCAATCTTTAAATTTTTTAATTTGACCAATTTCAGTTGTTAAACCTTTGAAAATTTACTAATGTCGTTCATCCCATCAAATTTTAGGAGGACATTGTTGACATGGACGTCAGCCGTCCTACGTGGCCTACGACCGGAGTTAACATGGATAATTTTGATATTTTTTAAATCATTTCTTGATGATTTTACTTATTTTTTTGTATTTATTTCCATCTTTTCTCGGCCAATTGCTGGGCCCTCAACAATGGACGGCGGCTAGCCAAAGGTGACCACTGGGGAGGGTCGGCCTCACCAGAATCTGGCGAGGAGTGGAGGTAGTTGTCATGGTGTGATGGAGATCAGCAAAAGGGGCTTGATTTGATTGAACAAAATAAGCGAAACAAATAGAGAGACTTCATTCTCCACAGCTAAGAGTGCCAATTGCACATATGATGACAAAAAATGGAGGTTCAAAATTGTACTTAACACCTAAGTTGATTAAGAATATGTAACTTTGGGATATTCGCAAAAGTACCATAAACTCGGACGAGAGATGGACGGCGTTTACTTTTCATGCATGCTTTATTTCCATTTTTTTTTTCTTCTAGCTGTAAGATCATGGTAAATTTCTATTAAAAGGCTATATCAAGGCTCTTGCAAGACCAAAACGTAAGTTTTTATATTTAATAATCAATACGACATTATAGTTTGCCCAAAAAGATACCTATATGGTGATTTTTTTTGGCCGAATTTTTCACGGTGATTTAATTAGGCGTTATTTGTGCTTTTTCAACATATTAGTGTTGTTGTTATCTCTGTACGATGATGATGCTGGGGATGCCGAACCTGAGTGCACATCGTCTTTTGGCAAAATCGCTACTATATATAAAGATTTCGGCGTGTACTCATCATTAATGATGATCTGAGTTTCGATGATCGTCCGCAAAGTGTGCTATGATGTTATGACAAATCCGTTCTTATGAAAGGAGCAAGTTGCCTAGTATCAAGCTGATCTATTTTCTAGATCTGCAGTTGATTGTAATGCTTTGTGATTGATTTTATCTTTTGATGTCATGTATCTTTTTTTTTAAGCGAAATGAAAATTTTCTTTTGACCAAGAGAGAAAATTAGGGTTTTCATTTTATCTTCTCTCACCACTAACACCTATTCCAATTTTTCTTGGGCCAAACGCAGCTGTCGCATCAAAGCAAACTTTCAAGAAGAGGAAACCATGTGAAAAAACTGTAAATTGTATCTGAATTGTCATAATGGCCCGAGCCATCGAAGTGAAGAGAGCAATTTACGTGAGACTAATGATGGCAACGACTTTTGTTGTGGTCAAGATTCAATCCACCGTCATGATAAGAGGGAGGCGGCCCCAATCAGTGGGGAACTCGACCATCGTCTTTGCCTCCTTTCCCGCTAGCGACTGAGCAAAATCTGCGATTATCGTCGGTGTCGTGAACGAGGGCAAAGCCGATTTTGGATCGCACGAATACCCATGGGCATTAGAGATTAAACTATGAAGCTCATATGATTGATCGATTCGACAACCCACCACGACATCCATCTTCCTTTGCGAATCGAAAATCGAGGTTTTGGCTGTCGCCGCCCGAAGCAAGTCTCCCGGATTCATGTCCTTGACAAATTCGCATTTTTCTTTTCCATACTTGGACAAATACGAGCGCTGCCGAAGGCAAGTTACACAAGTCGAAATGCTTTAATGGATTTTTTCACACGAGTCGAAATGCTCTAGTGGGTTTACCGCATTGCGAAAGCCGCAAAAGCAATTTACAGAAAGTGGAACGTCAAAAGTGGGAGTCGCAAACCAAGCAAAAACAATCGAAATTTACAGACTTGGCCCGTGTGAAATGAGCCGATCGTTACGACAATGATTGTGGTAATTTACGGGGCTCAAGCACAACGTGGGGGTAAACAGCTAATTCATATTACTCCCACCATTCCTCTCCTCCTTCTCTTCATCATTTAGAGAGATGCCAAAGTTGAAAAAGGAAAAATTCCCACTTTCGTATTCTTAGAAATAGAAAGGGCTTCTGACAACAACAAAAATGTTAATATCACAAAAAACCACAAATTAATATTTTTATAATAAATTTACCCTGAATGATTTTTTTCACCATAAAAAATCGAAACTGATACATCGGTGGTAAATTTATCCCAAATTATTTTTTCAACCATTAAAAATAGAAATTGGAACTCTATGACAAATTTACCATCCGTTAATTTTCATCAAATTAAGTTATACCACGAAAATCCCAAATGGATACATATATGAAAAAAGGGGAAAAACGTCAAACTGATACATACGTCAATTGCCACGTGTCGTCTAATTCAATAATTTGACAGTAAAATCTAACGAAAAATAATAGAAGGTAAATTTATCACATGTATACCAATTTAAGAGTTTTGGTGGTCGAAAAAATAGTTTGGGGTAAATTTTTCATTGGTGTACTAATTTAGGATTTTTTGGAATTTTTTGTGGTATTAACCAAAAAAAATGAAAAAGAAATGTAAAGGAGACATGTGTGGATCGAATTATGGCTCATGCCTTTTATAGCGTATGCTGCTTTCTTATTTGTACCGTAATTTCTCTCCTTTCAATAGAAATTTCGTGTTTTCATTCTTTTGGTACATGATAGTGCTTCTGCGGAATGTCTTTCTGTCTATTACTCTAGTGGGATAAACTATAAAGATCCTCGAATGCTGTCGGTATGTCCCTCAATAACGGTGGCATCGTTACTCGAGTACATTATTCGAATTGATCATGGGATGATATTGCAAAAGAAACTAACCATGAACAATCCAGCCTAATTCCCTAAAAATCTCCAAACTTTTGGTGTAGTCCCAAATTTGCCCTGATTTTTTCTTTTTTATCTAAAAGCAAACCTCAAATTTTAGGTCAAACCCCAAATATGAACCCGAATTTTGTTTGGTCTAAAATAATCACAAACTTTCAATATATTCTCAAATCTACCGTTGTGTTCCAGTCCTAATTTGATGTGGCAATTTCATGTTGCTAACAAATCCACATCAGCAAAGTAATAGAACGATACGTACGGACCAATGTGGCACTTCCAAGTCAATATGAAATCCACCCCCAATGAAAATTATGGAAATTCTCTAGAAATGAAACCGTTTTAGGATAAGAAAATTAAGGATGACTAACGGAGATTTTTGGACTAAGGCTAATAAGGGCATATTTGAGATTGGAGTACATAATTAGTGATTTTTTTCTTAGACACCCTTGGATAGGACCTAAAGTTTGGGATTTTTTCAGACAAAAAAAGTTTTGGGTGGAATTGAAACTAAACTTAAAGTTGGGAACTTTTTTAGGAAATTAGGCCTGAACAATCCTATGTGATTGTTTTAAATCATATTCACAGTCCTTTTATTTTTTAAAAATAAGTGTTTTCATAAGTATATTAAATAACGATATCAATTTATCTATACATTTTTCGTACTTATATCAATCAAAACCTTTTTCCTAATTTTATATATATAGATAAAATATGCAACTTGTTGTGTTTCATGTTTTCTTAATTAAATTTAGTTAAATCTCTAAATTTTAAATAGCAAGAATATTACTCGATACAACTCGCAATGAGGTTCTACTTTTAGTATAGTAGATACTATTGCTTCAAAAATGTTATTAAAAGGGACTATGGAAATATTTATAAAGACCAAAAAATATGAAAAAGTAATAAAAAATAGCCATACTTTTTGTTGATTTAGGAAACATATTATAATAAAAAGATTATTTAAAAACTTGGCAATAATTTAATTATGATTTTTTTTACTTTGTCGTAAAAATTTGATAGATTATATTGGACATTTTGAAAGTTTAGGGAATAGATAAAATATTTAGGAATAATTCAAGTATAGCATTGAACGAATTAAAATCTCGTGGATAACATTGCATGTTGAATTAAAATTTAGAGATTGCTTGCGTCGTATTCCCAAGTCACTACTATAGTTAATGTCATTGTGGGTTTGATAATTACATGGCAACCTATTTCGCCAATTATTTAGAAGGGATGTGACTATAATTTGATCAATCTATGCTTGACGATTCATCCCAAATTAAGCACAATCCGTAGACATGGAGAAATGACTCGTTTATAGGACTTTTGGCTCAATTGCCTTTGCTAAGCTTCTTACGTAAATAGTCCATGAAGTGAATAACTTAAATTTGTAAATCAATACCCTATTCTCACTCATCTACCCTTCTAAGAATTTCAAAGTTATTTACCAAAGAAGGCAATGAATTCCATGGGAGGTTTCCCATAAAGAAAATGGAGGTGGACCCGAAAGCCAGCTATAAAGTGAAAACTTTCCCGTCAAGATTTAAGATAGGATGAAGCAGGGAGCTTTTTGAAGCAAGAACACAGAAGAAAAAGGCAGCATTTGAGGGGGCATCAATATCATCACCTCCAATTCCATTAACAACAGAGCTCATTGATGGTGTTCCTCCTTGTGGGCCTTTTCTTCAATACATAATTACTATTATTCTCTTCTCCATTAGTTTTCCCCACCTTTTCCCCTTTGATTTTCAGTGGACAAACGATCCAGCTTCAGATTTACTGGTTGAACTTCATGATCATTGATTCCCCCTCCAATTTCAACATGTGGGCTCCGCTCCCACTCCCCTAAACATCATCTCCCTCACCATTAATTTCCAACAGTGCCAACCTTGGGCAAGTATCATATCTCTTTAGCGGATCGCCTCATGATCTGATCGCAAAATTAAAGTCGATCCTCACGTGGAACCGATAATAATCAAACCTCAGAACTCTCTACCCTGTCCTACACAGTAGTTGTATGACCCTCATTGCCATATGTATAATCCTTTTTGCTTTGGTTAAATGATAGTTTTTTTTCCATATACAAGCACGACTGATGTCTCCAATCAGAGACAAACTCATTCCTCCATATGAGTCGGGGGAGGACCACTGTAGCATAAAGTCGAGCACAAAGTATCTAGCATCCCATTCTTAATACCCTCACTCAGTCACTCACTTGCACTCGCGCCTAAGACATTCTCACGCTCACTGACAGGACTCTGACTGAGAATAACTCTTTTTGAGTCTTGGATCAAGCACTGCAAGCTCCCACATACTTTCGGTTAAGTCCTGAAGGCGCGGATCCTTGGATAACAAGACCCTGTCTATGGAGCCCATCAAACCCTTTTGACCAAAAGTCAGATCAAGATCAATCTCCTTACTCAGATTTCACACCCTCTCCCTCAGTACATCTCCCCCACCCGATTTCAACCCCAGCTCTTTTTCTTATTCCTGTGCACGTTCCCTCCTTTAGCACTTGCGAAAAAAAAAAAAATATAAGTAGGGAAGAAAGGGTTCTTTGCCTTCTTTTTCCTAAAGCTTCCCTCCTCTGCTTTGCACCAACAAAGTATCATCATTCTTACACACCCCCTCTCTCTTACTCTCTTGGAGAACCCACTATTGCTTTCTCTGCCATTCTCACTCTCATTCTTTCAGACGTGTTCCAGGAGAGTTGTTTCTTCAATGGAGACCAACCCAATTCATCTACTCTACCACGTATTTTTCATCGCCCTTGGACTTGTCTCCGTTTCCGCAGCCGAACAGAGTGCTTCTTCCATGAAAACGGATGCGGAAGCCCTGATCTTGTTCAAGAAAATGATCCAGAAGGACTTGAATGGAGTGCTATCTGGGTGGCGGCTCGATCAAAATCTTTGCACTTGGTATGGAGTCACATGTTACTCAGGGAGGGTCACTCAACTCGATCTTAGCGGCCAGAGTCTTGAAGGGACTGTGTCTTTTGACCCTTTGCGGTCTTTAGACATGTTAACTGTACTCAAATTATCATCAAACTCGTTCGCCATCAATTCAACCTCCTTGCTTCAACTCCCCTATGGTTTGAAACATCTTGACCTTTCTTTTGCAGGCCTCTTTGGCCCGGTCCCTGAGAATTTCTTCTCCAAGTGCCCCAATCTCATCGATGTCAATCTAGCTTTCAATAATTTAACAAGCTCGTTGCCCGAGAATTTCTTTACGAAGGCTGATATGCTTCAGGTTCTCGACCTGTCTTATAACAATCTAAGCGGGTCAATTTCAGGACTGAAGATCGAGAATTCTTGTGGTTCTCTGTTGCAACTTGATCTTTCCAGCAACCAGCTCAACGAGTCCATTCCAAGCTCCTTTTCAAACTGCACCAGCCTCCAGACAATGAATTTAGGAAACAACATGTTCACTGGAGCGATTCCCGCTCATTTGGGCGACTTGCTAGCTTGCAAAAACTCGATCTCTCTCACAACCATCTTACAGGGTGGATTCCTTATGAGCTGGGAACTGCATGCAACTCGCTACTCGAGCTCACACTTTCCTTTAACAACATCTCGGGGCCAATTCCATCATCTTTCTCATCATGCACATGGTTGCAGAGCATTGATTTGTCTAATAACAACATATCAGGCCCCTTTCCAAATTCTATCCTTAGGAATCTTGGATCGCTCGAGAGTTTGCTATTGAGTAACAACATCATCTCTGGGCCATTTCCTGCTTCCCTCTCATACTGCAAAAAGCTGAGAGTCATTGATTTCAGTTCCAACCAGTTTTCAGGTATCATACCACCTGACTTATGTCCTGGAGCAGCCTCACTCGAGGAGCTAAGAGTTCCGGACAATCTCATCACCGGAAAAATCCCACCTCAGTTATCTCAATGCTCACAGCTCAAGAAGATTGACTTCAGCTTGAACTATCTAGCTGGCTCAATTCCAGCGGAGATCGGGATGCTGGAGAATCTGGAGCAGCTAATCGCGTGGTTCAACGGCCTGGAAGGCAAAATCCCACCAGAATTAGGAAAATGTAGGAACTTGAAGAATCTCATCCTTAACAATAATCATCTTAAGGGTGAAATCCCAACGCAACTGTTCAACTGCAGCAATCTTGAATGGATATCACTCACAAGCAATGAACTGACCGGCGAAATCCCGCGCGAGGTCACGCTCTTGTCAAGATTGGCCGTTCTGCAGCTGGGGAACAACAGTTTGAGCGGTCAGATCCCATGGGAGCTGGGAAATTGCAGTAGCTTGGTGTGGTTAGACTTGAACAGCAACAAATTAACAGGAGAAATACCACCACGACTGGGGAGGCAGCTC
The DNA here is from genome assembly GCA_019149425.1 of Psidium friedrichsthalianum. NCBI lineage: Eukaryota > Viridiplantae > Streptophyta > Magnoliopsida > Myrtales > Myrtaceae > Psidium > Psidium friedrichsthalianum. Next base: position 35,929 of record JAGVVM010019888.1, read on the forward strand.
GGAGCAAAAGCATTGGCTGGTATTCTTTCTGGAAACACTCTTGCATTTGTAAGAAACGTGGGCAATACATGCAAGGGTGTAGGAGGTCTGTTGGAATTCGCTGGAATTAGACCTGAAAGGTTGTTGCAAATACCGACATTGAGAAATTGCGACTTCACAAGAATGTACTCAGGTCCAATCCTTAGCATGTTCACAAGATACCAGACGGTGGAATACCTGGACCTTTCTTACAACCAGCTCCGAGGGAAGATCCAGAAGAGTTTGGGGACATGGTAGCTCTGCAGGTTCTCGAGTTATCGCACAATCAGCTATCTGGAGAAATTCCTTCATCGCTTGGCAGACTTAAGAATATAGGGGTGTTTGATGCATCACACAATCGACTGCAAGGCCAGATTCCAGATTCCTTCTCAAACTTATCTTTCCTGGTCCAGATAGATCTTTCTACAATGATTTAACAGGGCAAATCCCACAGAGAGGACAACTAAGTACACTTCCTGCCAGCCAGTACGAACACAACCCAGGACTTTGTGGGGTTCCATTAGCTGAATGTCAGAATAACGAACCAGGAACAAACCCGGATGGGCCGTGGGCATGAAAGGAAGAGCAAAACCAGGGACTGCATCATGGGCTAACAGCATTGTCCTCGGAATTCTACTTTCCGTTGCTTCCATATGTATTTTGACTGTATGGGGGATAGCAATGCGTGCAAGAAGAAAAGAGGCAGAGGAAGTGAAGATGCTGAAAAGCTTACAAGCAGCGCATGCAGCCACAACATGGAAAATTGACAAGGAGAAAGAGCCACTGAGCATCAATGTCGCAACCTTCCAGAGGCAGCTGAGGAAGCTGAAGTTCTCCCAGCTAATCGAAGCCACTAACGGCTTCTCGGCAGCAGCCTCATCGGTTGCGGTGGGTTCGGCGAAGTGTTCAAGGCTACATTGAAAGATGGCACGACTGTTGCGATAAAAAAACTCATAAGATTGAGTTACCAGGGCGACAGAGAATTCATGGCAGAGATGGAGACATTGGGGAAATCAAACACAAAAATCTAGTACCTCTTTTGGGTTATTGCAAGGTGGGAGAGGAGAGGCTATTAGTATACGAGTTCATGGAATACGGCAGCCTAGAAGAGATGCTCCACGGGAGAGTCAAACTCAAGATCGGAGAATACTTACATGGGAGGAAAGGAAAAGATAGCACGAGGGGCTGCGAAAGGACTGTGCTTCCTACACCATAACTGCATCCCCCACATCATACACCGGGACATGAAGACAAGCAATGTATTGTTGGACCAAGAAATGGAAGCAAGAGTTTCTGATTTCGGAATGGCCCGGCTTATAAGTGCTCTTGACACACATCTAAGTGTAAGCACGCTAGCCGGCACACCAGGTTATGTCCCACCAGAGTACTACCAAAGCTTCCGATGCACGGCGAAAGGAGACGTGTATTCATTGGGTGTCGTCCTCTTGGAACTCTTGACTGGGAAGCGCCCGACTGACAAGGAGGATTTTGGGGACACCAACTTGGTGGGTGGGTGAAGATGAAAGTGAGAGAAGGGAAGCAGATGGAAGTCATAGACCCGTCACTGCTATCGGCAACCAAAGTCCCGGAGGAAGCCGAAGCAGAAGTGGAAGTAGTGAAGGAGATGGTGAAGTACATGGAGATAACACTGCAGTGTGTGGATGATTTCCCTTCCAAGAGGCCAACCATGTTGCAGGTGGTGGCCATGTTGAGAGAGCTTGCGCCTGGCTCCACAAACGGAAGCAGCAACAGCACCTGAAACATCATGAACTGTAGATGTTATATTTCTTATTGTTTATGGTAAGAAGATAGTGCCTGTATGTTTTATTCACATGTTAAGACCCAAGATGAGATCTTTTTAATGTATCAAATTCACAACTATTCCAATCTGATGATGAACGTTGAGTGCCTATGCCATGACCGTCTATAGATTCAAGTCGTGCACTTACCCAGATTGCGTAGTGAAAGATTAAAGTTGACGAATTCTTCTACCTAATGAAAGGGCGGTTGGACATTCGGTGCGGCATTTACTCAAACAGGTGAAGGCCATTGTCAAGAACACAGAATGACATGCCAAGAAAGCAGGTGTCACTCAAACCCAACAAATATATATTGGTGAATTGCCATGACAAGGTCGATGAACACTAACCCATTACCCATATGGACTCGAAGAAGATAACTGGCTCAGATTTTAACAATAGTAAGTCATGATAATTAGGATATTGTACCTTAGCAACAGACATGATAGTCCACATGAATTTTCATCTGGATGGTGGAAATCAATCAGTAGAGTGAAACGGGAGCGACAATCTTGCGAACTAATTAGATAGGGAGGAACAAGAGTGTTGGGCATTTGTCGAAAAGGGTTGATTTTGCTTTTGCTGCTAACAAGCGCATCAAACCATAAGTTGAGCTGCATAGACGAAGAACAAATCGGAGAAAATTTGAAGCAATTTCGGAGTACCACGTTAAGATTTTCAAGAATCCTTGTTGAAACTCATTTTACGCAACAAGAGAGAACTCATAAATAAAAGTAAGAAAAATGCGAGTCATAAAAAATGAATCTCAACTTTCATAGCAATTTTAAGGTGGATTTCGCAAAGTTCTCATCAAAAAGTACAAGCTATTAAGAAAGAAACTTAACCCAATCTAAATTTTGACTCTATGTACAATTTCATTATTGAACTCGTGTTCAGTCTCGTCCAGTGATTTCTCACGACAAATTCAAATCAATCCACCATTACAATTCACAGTTTTCATAATAAATTTTTGCTTATAGTTTAGAATTTCTTTTCATTTTAATCTTTTTCCCGAATGCTATTGCAATCTTACCTTCTTAATCATTATTTTATAAATGTTGCCATAGTTCAATTTAAGTAAATTTTAGCTTATGATATCCATAACAGGAAAAGTGAAAACTCATTAAGAGGTGTATCAGGTTGACATTCTTGCTCTTTCAAGTGTTTTAATTAGGATATTTTGCAACGACATTAATTTATCAATAGACACTCATACTTTTTGAAAAAGAAGAAGAAGATACTCATACTTATATGGGAAAAATCATAAAAAATCGGAAAAAATTCTAAATAAGGGCTTTAAGTGAACATTGTCTTAAATAAAGACTTAAAGTGTCTTCATTTTTTCAAATAAAGGTATGAAATGAACATGTCAGTCTAAAAAAAATGGGTATTATCTCATCGGTCAAGGGCATTTCCTTTACTTTTTTTAGTTTATTTTCTCCTTTTCAATTTCTCTTTTCTTTTTGTTGTGGCCAATCTCGAGCGATGATTGATCACCGATGATGCCTGAAGAGGGCCGAGCGAGGCCGCCCTCGAAGCCACAGTCGAGGGTTGACCGTCGCTAGATCTAGGAGAGGGTTAGCTCCCCTGTGGCCAGCAAGAACATGGGTGAGGCAACTCTTGCCAACAACCGGTGAGGGCTTGTAGGCTTGTGCCAAGAACTCAACAACTCCGTCTAATTTTACTAATGGAAAATACTGACATGATTTTTTTGAACATTTTATCTCTCCTATGTAGTGCTAATGTTAAGTAAAGTATTAAAACGAAATCATTTTGATTCAAATCCCAATTTTACACAAGATTTTATTAAAGTAGGTTAAAAAATTTGAAAAAATCCATTAAAAAGACAAACTCAAAAAAGGAAAAAAAAAGGGAAAAAACATAAAAAAAATCACACACAAAAAAAGAAAAAAACCCAAGTTCTTTGCCTCTGGCCGCTGCCCCATTGTCGGTGGACAGGTGCCAGACCCTAGAGAGGCCTAGTAAACCCTCACCAAGGCGCCGGCCATCATTGACGCCATATCGATGATGGGCCTTTGTATTTTTTTCTTTTTAAAAAACTTTTTTTTAATCTTTTTTACTTCTTAATCTAATTTAACTAGAATTTAGATTAAAATTGTCTTTCAATAAAATTGTCCTTGATTGGCTGGAATATTTAGCTAGCTAGCAATGTTAGGCCTTTACTAGAAACAATCATGGCCACTTCAGGCCCTCGTCAAAAACTGCCATGGCTATTTCAAGTTATTGTTTGAAGTAAGATCCACTTCAGAGCTTTATTTACAAAATGTGGACATTTTATGCCCTTATTTGAAACCTTTTCTAGAAATCTCAAACTATGCCTATTTTGATGCATTTATCTTGGTTTTTTTCTTTGTGACATCAAGAGTCCCCAATTACCTAAACTTTTTCTTGTGAAATAAACATTCTAAACTTGTATATATATATGACACATTTACCCTATTTGCTAGCCAAAATGACATCATTTTTTACTTCACTTAAATCCTCGTGAGCATTATGTCAATACGATTTGCCTTTAGGTGTCCATGTAGGCAAAGTTTTAATGGTGCTCATTGACAAGACCTTCACGGAAGGTAAATATGTCACATAGCTATAAGTTTGGATTTTTTTTTTTGTGTCATAGAAGAAACTTAAAATAAATGTATCACAATGGAGATAATTCGAGATTTTGGTGACTTTTTTCATTATTTACAACAATCTAAATCTTATTCCTTATTTTAGTTGGATATCAAGAGTAATGAATTCGACGCGGACCATGAATGTCATTTCACATACATAGAATTAGGAATAAAGTAACGGCATAAATGAAACCGGCACGGAAAATTTGTTAATAGTTAGAGCTAATCGCTCAAACTCGAAAGGTCGATCAAGTGATAAACCGGAGAAGGACTGCCCCCTATCAACTTTGGAAAGACACTCTTATTAGCTCTTTAAGGCTTAACGATGAGTCTGATTGCTTGGCCTGCAATTTTTTCAAAGCCTCAACTTGAGTTCTCCCTCTGGTCAAGTTTAGCTCAAAAGAAAACACATTTAAGGAAGCGCCAAAGCACATAATTTTGTTTTCAACTCTTTTTTTTTAATACATATTCACGTTATTATAATACCGTTTTTATTTCCTTGAATATTTCGTAACTTTTTAGAGAGAATTAGCTAGAAATTTTTCGAGGGAATCAGTAAATGGGAAGATCCTATCTACTTTTTACTTGTTCAAAACCTTGCTTATGCAAATCGATAGGGGCGAATTTACATTTTATATTTATCCTAGAGGATAATGTAAGCCACTACAAACCTTAGAACGACACCACAAGATCAACATAGCTAGAATGTAGAGACATAGTAATGGTTTAAAGGAATTTATGCACTTAATTTGGGATCCATCGTTCTTGGCGCGCACTAGTGACAATCGAAAGTTCAAATACTTCTTCTCTATCACCCTCTATATCCTGGCTTAATGAGATAGTCCCTCAACGACGCCAATTCGTATGTGTTCCTTATGTGAGGTTTCTATGAGTTCATAGGGCTAGAGGAAGGATTTGAGCGCTATTTATAGAGTTTCCAGCTAGGCCCTTCTCATCACGGGCATGCTCAACTCTACAAATACAATGCTAGGACAATATTAAATAATGAGAATCCTTATGTCTTACCTTATAGACTAATCCTATAAATGGTAAATTAATTTCATAAACGGTAAATTACAATCTCAACTATATAAGTCCACGTAAGAAAACCTTACAGACAATGCATCAACCGAGTCAAGTTTAATGGATAAAATGAGTTCTCTCTTGTTTTTCTTTCTTTCTTTACTTTCCTTCTTTCATTTTGTCATATTTCCTTCCTCCTTCCGTCGTCTCTTTCTCCTCTTTCTTGTCCCCTGGCTCTCTTTCCCTCCTCCATGCATGCCACCTCCTCCTCCTCGTGCATCATCGTCCCCACCTTGATGCATAGCACTCACACCGGGATAAATTTGAGACACAGAAGTTCCACAGAAGTAAATCAGATCTAAGGGTCTCATATCATCGAGGTCTTGTGGTTTTTCCCTTTTTGTTTTGTACGTTTCGTTCTTGGGTTGAGCTAATCTACAAATGTTGAGGTTGTTGTGCCCTCCTCCGCAACCCCCACTTCTTAAATATGCGAAGCACCAAGAAGCACGTTCGCTTCTCACAACAAGGCCGGGCAATTCTTGGATTAGATGAATTGGTCTCTTAAAGTAGTTGGCCGGGACATGTTGCATTTTCTCTTATTTCCACTTTTAGTTAAAAACCAACTTAGCTCGGATTGAGCGTAGACTTTGGCGGAGGATAACTAAGGTGTATCGATATATCACGAGCATGGGGCCTCTAAATTTTGTTTAAGAGAGGTCGCGAGACCGGTTCATCCATGTGAAGTCCCGATAGATTTGCAGGAGGAATCATATTCTGGATCATCATGCAAATAGTGATGAGTTCTTACCCGGTTAAGTCATTGGCTCGCCGGGGCTATCCCCCATATTTTTTAAAATCTCTAGGCACTTTGCGTGTGAACAGAAAAGGCAGCCTATATGTTAGCGTCGTCCTCCTCGTTTGCCTCTACAATCTCTCAAGGGAACTCCAGCCGATTCCTCACATGCCTCTCTCCTCAGCATGTCTCATTGGGACCTGATGGGATGCAAGAAGAGGAAGAGGGGAGAGAGGGTTTTTAGGTTCAAGACGTTTGGAGAGAATGGGTACCCGGTCGACTTCGACAGGTCGTTTCTTGAGAACATGAAGGCACTTCTTGAATTAGGGCAACCAGAGAGCGGCTCAGGCATTGGCATGCCGTGCTGGTCGTTCGAGCTCGAGATCAACCGCCAACCACCTCTTCATGTCTTGCTTTACGTGATTGAAGAGCCAATTGAGGCTTCACTCAGCCGTCACTGCAAGCACTGCTTATACGTAGGTAACGACCCTTAAAAAAACTCTATCTTGGTTTCACATAATCCAGAAAATGTGCGGGGGCAAGAATAAATGGCGAAAGTTTTGGAAACCTCCTAAGTTTAGAAAATCATAGGGTATGTCCCAGTAATGAACTCTACATGAGACCCACATAATCTATGAGTTTTGACTTATTAGATATCCGTGCATCTGATGCACTCAATGTTACTCTTTTAAGTTTATGTCTTGTATGCAGACAAAATATTGTTTCTCTAGAGTTAAAGATTGCAATATTTGCAGCCATAAACTTTGCATGAAAAAAAATACACTAGCAAAGGATGCAAATGCATAATTTTTTTACGTTCGTGCGTAATTTTGTCGAATCCATCACTTGATGAATTTGTCTAGTTACGCACCATATGTATGTGCTCCTGATATACTTGTGGTTCAGGCTGGGGGCAACATCTAATTTGCAACAAGAAGTATCACTTCTTGTTGCTCTCCAAGGACATAACACCCGCTTCTTTGATCTTCAAAGGTGACTCGATCGATGCAAATCCAATGAAAGTTAATGCAACTTAACGGAAGCGCACGGCCGCACCATGCATGGTGTCTTCCACTCGAATGGGTTCGGACATTTGATGTGCATTACGGGCTGGAATCGGGTTCGGACTTGCCCGGCTTCCAGATCATGGACTTTTGGGATCGATTGTGTACTGGTTTAAAAGCAAGGTTTGCTGTTGTTTATCTATTCTTCAATCGTAGAAAATCATGCACTCGTGTAATGAGGTCCCAATAAATGAAGCATATCAAGTTACTAAAATTCGAAACTCTAGTAAAATTTTGAAATGCTTGAAAATTCATTCTACAATTGAAACTCCTGTTATGAGCGCCCACGCGCATATGACGCTTATTCGAAGCAAATCATCGATGGATGGGAATTGCTGGTCTTGAATATTGACAGATTGTCACGGCTAATTTATCATTTTATTTCCTTCAAGCTATTGCTCGATCATATGCCTACGTATTGCAGCACTTAACCATGATACGATTAATCTAGATAGAATTCGTCTTGTGAATATTTAACAAAGAACTTCTTCCAATGTTACAGTGTTCCCTCTGATAAACGTTTGCTTGATAAGCAAATAACCTAGTAAGATTCGAGCGATGGCATGACAACTTTTGTTCTCCTTTATTTGGTAGGAAAGTGAGTTTGAACGACGCTTCCTCCAAAAGAGGCATGGAGCTGAGGTTACTTCATGGATTAGCTTATGGCGAACCGTGGTTCGGTCGTTGGGGTTCAATTTGGCCGAGGGAGCTTCGGCGTTACTCTTCCCATGTACAAGAAAGCCATAGAAGCCATCCAAGGCATGCCCTTAACTCTACTCATCCATCACTTGGGAAGCTCCGGCCCCGACGTGCTATTGATCTTCTCGAGGTATCAATCGCTGTCGGACCGTACCTTGGTCAGCCTCGGCGACCTCTTCCATTTCATGTTGGAGCTCGCGACCCGCTTCCCGAGATCGAACTTCGTCGATTCGTACTGCAGTCCGGGTTTCCTTTTGGAGACCGCGTGCAGATGGTCGCCGAAGCGAGTCGAGATGGCGACCCGAGTGATCGTCGAGGCCCTAAGAGTGCCGAGTTCAGGTGGATCTCGAGGCAGGAGGTGCGGGACGCCGCCCGTGCCTACATCGGCGACACGGGGCTGTTGGACTTTGTTCTGAAATCTCTCGGGAACCACGTCGTGGGGAAATACCTGGTTCGCCGGAGCTTGAACCCGGTGACGAAAGTCCTAGAATACTGCCTGGAGGACGTGTCGAAAGCGAGCGTGGAGTCGGAAGGTTCGGTCACGAGCAGCTCCAATCTCAGGACCAAGGTCACGAGGGTTCAGCTCATGAAGGACATGTTCAGCGTTTACAAGCACATCTTCAAAGAGCGTGAGCTAGGAACTGGCACCTGCATCGGCGACAACGTATCGCTTGCGGCGAGGATCATCTTGGACTCCAGATTCCTTATCAAAGAACATACTGGAGATCTGCCATCCAAATTGGAGCTTGGTTTGGGAGGCAAGTTCAAACTATTCTGCACGGTTTTGTTGAGAGATGCCGTCCGTTGTGAATGGAAGACTAAGCCGATGCCGCCCTACGAATGCGTTGTCCTGAAAGAGAATGCCACTGTCAACGAGCTGAAGGTCGAGGTGGAACGGACTTTCCGGGAACTGTATTGGGGACTGAAGAGCTTCGTCGCAGAGTCCGTCGTCAATCTGAACACCAGCGGGTCGGAGATGGTCTTCGGGCTGGTTGAAGTGGGGCGTCGGCTCGTGTTCGAAGGCAGCGTTCGGGAGCAAGGAGCGATTGGGCGGGACATGTACGAATGCGGGCGGACAGTGGCCGCGTGGTGGACTGCGCTTGCGGCGCCAAGGAAGATGATGGCGAGCGGATGATCGCTTGCGCCGTGTGCGAAGTTTGGCAACATACGTGGTGTGTTCAGATCCCGAACGGCGAAGAAGTTCCAGGAATATTTCTTTGCAAGAGATGTGAACAAGTAGTCATGGTCTTACCTTCTCTACCGTAATTAACATTGGAGTGGACTATCTAACTTAGGAAGTATAATTATGTGCTGTTTAAGGATTAGTGAATGCAAAACTATCGAACTAGGTTAAATCGGAGAAGAAGTTGCACACTACATGTTCCAATGCCCGGGGTTGGTCACCTAGGGTGCGATTTATTTGGTAACCCACAACTTTTGGAACAAAATTTGGATTTGAAATCATTTTTTTTGTTTCTGTTCCCGGCAACGATTTTTGGGAACAGAAACGCGTTTGGTAACTGCAAAAAATCTGTAAACTTTCCTGGAACAAAAAAAGAAACAGAAACGCGTTTGGTAACTGCATGAAGTTTCTGTTCCCGGAACAAAAAAGGAACAGAAACGCGTTTGGTAACTGCAAAAAAAATCTGTTCCTAATTTTTTCATTTAATTCTTTTCCTAATTTTTTCATTTAATTCTTTTTCCTAATTTTTTTCATTTAGTTTCTTGTTCATAACTTTGTCATTTAATTCTTTTCGTAATTCTTTCATTTAATTTTGTTCATAATTTTTTCATGTAATTATGTTCCTAAATTTTTGAATATGGACAAGATGAACTATAAAAAAATGAAAGAGAAGACAAATTGGAATTGAACAATAAGAACACGAAATATGTTTTCCATAGATAGAAAAAATTACAAATATGAGTCATACATAAATGTTCACAAGTAGATAAAATATGATTACATAATTAAAAAATACAAAGTCATGGAATTTCAGGCATATTGTAGTCCCTTGCCATTTTATTTGCAATACTTTTCCTAAGCATGTTCATCTCACTTGCTTCCTCATCTGATACATCATCAGCAACATCTTCTTCTGTAGACCCATATGCGTAATCAGGATCACCATAATCAGAAAAGTTTCTGTCCATCCTATCTTGATCGCGAATATAATTGTGAAGAGCACAACATGCAATCACAATGAATGCTTGCTTCCGAATTGGAAAGGAAGGCATGTTTTGCAATATAAAGAATCGTTGCTTTAGTGCCCCAAATGCTCTCTCAATTACGTTCCGAAGTGAAGAATGCCTATGATTGAACATTTCTCTTGCTGTTGTAGGTCGCCTCCCTCTACCTCTGTAATCATTCAAATGATACCGTTCACCTTTAAACGGCGTTAAAAATCCCGGAAGTGATGCATAACCAGAATCTACCACGTAGTATTTGCCTACAACAGGTACAATATAGATTTGTTATGATATGCAACCGCAATATGATCATAAGCAAACTATTGCTGATAGATAAAGAAAATACCTGGTGGTGGTCGAGGAAAATTCTGTTCGGGATCCTCGAGTGCGGCTGAGAGCACCCGACAATCGTTGGCTGATCCTTCCCATCCAGCATACACGAAAGTAAATTTCATGTCAAAGGAACAAGCACATAGCACATTCTGGGTGGTGGTCCTTTCCTATTTCTATATGGGACCTGCTTCGACACAGGCACGACAGCATTAATGTGCGTACCATCAATAGCACCTACGCAGCCCTGTGATTATACAAAAGTATAGTGTTATACAAGATTATCAATTACAAGTACTTGATGATATAAACTTAATATGGAAAATATACCTTAAAGTAGCACGAGTGGTTAGGATCTAGCATAATCTCCTCGGGACAACATCAAAGGAAGGTGCTTTGATGACTTCATTTGAAAGTTTGATCAGTGCTTTCAACACTACAGTAAAATACTTGCTAACTGTTTGTGGCGAATGTTGGAATCTCTCGCATAAAGCTCTCATAGAGCTCTTCTGACCAACCATGAATAAAAAGATACCGACTTGTTCATCTATCTTAATATACCGACTATCTTTCAACCAACCATTTTCTCTCATTAAATCACATAGATTCAGAAAAACATGTCTTTCCAACCTAAATGCCTCATATATTCTATCCGAGTGTCCACGAATAATCTCGCTTACCCATTCAGCTCCCGATTGTTTGCCATCCCTACATGGTTCTTTCATGTGCAAGCACTTGTCCAGCATCTGAGTATAGATCCATGCACGTATTATCTTAATATGAAACTCATTCAAGCATGTTCCAACTGGAGCTAACTGTCCAGTAGATACAGTACTTGATTCTTCTTCCATTGTACCTATACCATCACACAAATACAATAACATTAACGTAGGTACTTGAAAGAAAAACACAAATTTCATGCAATCCATCATACTCATAACAAATGCAAACAGAAGAGTCTCAACATGAATATCCTTAAAACAAACAACAATCGACGAGAAAAGTCACAAAATAAAATGAATTCAAACATCACATCATCCACAATACATTTCCCAACATCTCCTCCCAAATCTCCTAAAGATTTCAGAGAAGTGCATTCCTCCTTTCAGAAGTGCTTGTGATGAAAGCCTCCCTCCATTCAGCACTAGCACATGCTTTGTCCACTCCTTTGGCGTAGAGACCATCGTCCAACTCAGGTATGGCAAGTAGAATATTAACCACAGCTGCTACGGAATAAGGATTCACAGGTGGCTGTGAAGTGCCCGAGGAGGAGTTGATCATGTCTTCAATGGCTTTGCAGGTTGTGGTTAAATTGTACTTGCTACTCTTTCTTCTTCTCTTGGCATTCGGAGTCCTATCCAAGTTGTGCTTATCATGAACTGGAGTACTAGGATTGCCAGGTGTGAAGCCCTCTCATCAAGGTGGTGATCACAAAAACCCTCCAGAGAATCATTACCATCATCTTCATAATTGTCATCATCATCCGACAATGTCAAATGTTGGCCACTTCCTATTGCCTGGTCCCCAGTAGCATATGTGTCACCAAATACAATGCACAACTCGGATAAAGAGGAAAACCATCCTTCTTGAACTTTGCCCACTCACTATTATCCTGCAATTTTCACAATAAATAGCGTACATTAGTAACATAATAAAAACCATTAAAACTTACATGTAAATATCTAAAAATGACAAAATGATACCTTGAGTGAAGTTCCCATATGCTTGGATCATCGACAGTCACTCTTTTATTGACATTATCCCAACCAAATCCAGATTGTGAAAGAAGCTTTTTTGAAACTACCATATTGTGTTCTCAGCTTGTTCGCCTTATTTCTCAATTGTGATGGGTATATTGGACTCCCATCTTGTTGTTGAATGCAGTCCTTATGTTTTTCCACCCTGCTTTGTTGAAGTACAAGAGGTGCGATTTCCTTTTTTCACCTCTCTACCATCAAACTCACAAACAAATGGTGGAAGTCTCGTTCCATTTTGCCACGCATGTTTCTTTTGGGATGCCATCAAATCTTGACTAATTCATCATATTTAACAATGCAAGCACAAGCTCAA